>VYZM01018852.1:35783-89619 GCA_013398915.1 Dromas ardeola | reverse complement strand
TGGCAGGGGGGTTGGACTAGATGATCTCCAGAGGTCCCTTCCAACCCTATGATTCTATGATTCTATGATTCTATGATTATATATATACATGTGTGTGTGTGTGTGTGTGTATATATATAAAAATACATACATATATATATATATATAAAGGAACGTGTGTGTATATATATATAAAAATACATATATATATATATATAAAGGAACCTATGACCTGAAGCCACAGTCTTTATATTCAGGATCCTAAAATTAGTCATCAAAGGTAGATTCATTTGTTGAAACAAAGTTCTAGTGAAGCCATTTGAGAATCACACAGTGGTTGGGGTTGGAACGGAACTTGGGAGATTTGCCTCATCATCCATTAAGATATTAAAGACTATTGGTCCCAGAATCCACCCAGGGGATACACTGCTAGGGACTGGTCTCCACCTAGGCTTTGTTCCACTCACCACAGTCCTCTCAGCCTGGAAACTCATCCAGTTTTCAATCTACGTCATTGTTTACTTTTCTAACCTGCATTTCTTTGGTTTGTCTATGAAGAAGTTATGGGAGACGGTGTTGAAACTCTTACTGAAGCCAAGATAAACAAATCCATGGAGACACCCATGTCATTGTAGAAGGCTGTCAGTTTGGTAAAGTATGATTTTCTTTTTCTGAATCCATACTGACTACTCCAGATCAATTCCTTCTCCTTCATATGTTTGGAAATGAGCTTCTTGTCCTTCATATATTTAGAAATATGCTTCCAGGATTAATTGCTCTATCACCTTCTCAGGGATTAAGGTGAAGCTGATCATCTTATAGTTCCCTGGATCCTCCTTCCTGCCCTTCGTGAAGGTAGGCATGCCATTTGCTTTCTTGCAGTCCTCAGATGTCTCCCCGTTACCAAGACTTTTCAAAGATAATCAAGTGGTCTTGCAATGATATTGTCCAGCTCTCTCAGCACTCATGGGTGCCTCTTGTTAGGCCCCATAGACTTGTGTTCAAATTTTGTCTAAATGTTCCCTAACCTGATCATCGTTCATCAAGGGAAAGTCTTGCTTGCCCTGGACTTTTCCACTGATGTCAGGGGCCTGAGATTCCTGAAGTACAGTCTTACCAGTAAAGACCAAGGCAGAGAGGACATTGAGCAGCTTGGCCTTTTCTGTGCCTTTTGTCACCAGGTCCCCTGCCCTGTTCAGCAGCATGTCCATGTTTTCTCTAGTCTTCCCTTTGCTGCTGATGTACCTGTAGAAGCTCTTCTCATTTCCTTACATGTCCTTTGCCAGATTCAGTTCCAAGTGGTCTTTGGGGTTTCTGATCCCATCCCTGCATACTCAGACAGTGTTTCTGTATTCCTCCTGAGTGACTCTATCCTGCTTCCACCTCCTGTAGGATTCCTTTTTTATGTCTGAATTTTCTCATGAGCTCCTTGTTAATCTATAGTGGCCTCCTGCCACCTTTGCCTAACTTGCTGCACCACCAGATTGACTTTTCTTCAGCTTGGAGGAGGTGATCCTTGAAAATCAGCAATGCTTCTGGACCATCTCCCATGAGATTCTTCCAAGCAGGTCCCTGAACAGGCTGAAATCTTCTCTCTAGAGCTATAAGCCTTTTTCTTGCTTTGCTCCCTTCTTTTGGGTTCCTTAACTCCACCATCCTATGGTCACTGCCCCTAACCTTTGCTGTGAAAAAGGAACAAAACTACAGTAAGTAAAATATCTTGTGTTAAAAGGATACTGACAGGTATTTCTTCATCAAAGAAATAATCTTTGCGCTTATGACCATCCCTTTGTAAGCATGTTGCACAAATCAGCATTTTGAGGCTGTGCTTGTGAAAGGCAAAATGTTACGCTAAAAGTTGGCTGATGAGAATTTTGTTCAGCCAGAGACAAGATAATGAATAATGTTTCAAACAGATATCAAATAGTATTTCTCTTTCTTCTGCTGAGCAGTTCATCCCAGAAAGTGCTACGTAGCCAGTCAAAGGCTCTTAGAAGTCATGGAGCAGCCAGTGAACCAGAATGGAAATTTAAACAGCCTGATTGGAAAACTTTTTCAACATGGAGTAATATTGCATCTGATACTTACTTAAAAAAATGTGCAAGGCTGTCATTCTTTTTTCTTTGTTTTCTACTCAGTGTATAAATAAAATCTGGAAGTGTGGGTTAGGATATTGCTGGAGCCAAAGGGAAAAATGAGTTTAAAGCAGTCCTTGAAGCTGTTAACATTAATACTCTGGCTGAAATGTTTGGCCAAGGGTGTCAAAAAGCCCCTAATTGCTGGGAGCTAAAAGAGTCTGTTCCAAAAGAATGATCATTTTAAACTTGTCATGTCCTTTTTGTTTTTGGCCACTGTAGGGGATAAGATAGCAATCTAGGAGGACCTTTGGTATGGCACAGTTGGACTATTCTTACACTTGGCCACTAAGTGCTAGCATTAATGTTTGGTGTTGCAAGAAGCACTGTTATAACACACCATCATGTCCTCCAAACACTGGCAGGGCCACTAGCAACAGGGCAAAAGTGTTGTTCAGTGTATAATTCTCACTAGCGCTCCAACAGTGCAATTCTGAGTAGTGCTATTGTGACAAAAAGAGATTCACTGTAAATACTTCACTAGGAGCTCCAGCTCCATCCCACGCACTTCTCTCTCCTCCTCCTGCTGGAGTAATTGGAAAGAAAACATTGCAAATGATATGTGAGAAGCGCTCCTGGCATGGTCACCAGCTGTGGCTAAAGTGATGAGATATTGTGAAATCCAAATGAATGGTTCATTATAAGGGAAAAGCTTTGTTCAACTATTATGTAGTGCTGAGGAATCCACACCTCGTTTGCCGGGGAAGAAAATGTTCTATTTCAATTCCTTGAAGATATGTTACCCACTTCTTGTGGGCAGTCGCTCCAGTGTTATAGCTTCCTTCTTGATTCCAGCTATGTAAAAAATGTTGACCATATCAAATATGCCAACTGCTGTATTACGTGGACAAATGTTCTCTGCAAGGAGCAGAATTCTGTACAACAGTAAAGGATCTCTGGGTCCCCTTCTTCATTTCTTATCCAAGACTTGTTTATATCTGAATAATCTGGTACTTTATATATACAAAAATGTGGCAGGTCTCTTTATTGCGGACATGCTTATGAGGAACGTGCAGATCCCATAAAATACCTGTTGCCATACCTAAGATGACTTTTCCCATGGAGTTTCCTTGGGGTAGAGGTTGAGAGTTGGACTGTTCCTTTTCCCAGGCATGAACTGTCCAGACTAATAGCTGGGTCTTTAACTTAGGTACATCTGGTAGGTGATCTCATCTTCTAGGTGTCACATCTTCTACAACCAAAAAGGTTATAGAAGTATAACTTTTTCCCACAAGGAAAGCAAAATATGCGGAACAAGTACACAGCATTAAACTACAGTGGAAGTGGATCTACATTACAGTTCTGAGTGGCTTAATTGTGGATTGGCTTTGTCTCGTTTCACATGAACCGTCTAAAGGCTGAACTGTTAAAACCAGTAAACCAGTTCCCTCTCCAGTGAGTAGAAGAGCAAATTTTTAGTGTAATTCAACCCACCCTAAGACTGGTTTCCGGGACAGGGCTGAGCTTGCTCTAGAGCTGCCTTTCTCTGTCTGTTGATCATGGGAAGATCTGGAAATGAGATCCATATAGTTTAACTTAAGTTTTATAAAAGTTAAATGTCAGTGTAGGACAAAGTTAATACAATGAGTTATACCTTATTTCTTCTGATAATAGTTAATTTTTCTAGGGTGCAGTTAGGTTGAACGGGAAGCAGGGAAACACAGACGTCAAAAAAAACCTTACTCTTGGAGAAACTGAACCATGCTTTGCCATTAACTGTAGCAGGGTCAAAATTTAATATCTGATGTGCATATCACGCCATGATCTACATTTGGCCTTTTTCTCCCTGCACGTTACAAAGGCTGCTGATTAAACAGCCATTTAATAACAAATATTCAGCCTGGACATTGGTGATACTAGCTGTTATTTGAACTTTTTTAAACCACTGTGATGTTGTCTGGTGTTGCTCTGTTGGGAAACCTTGTGTATAGTCTATCATGAAGTCACCCAGCTGGTTTCAAAAGGCAGCTGGTAAAAAGAGTGCTGCTTTCCCAATGAATATGCACCTTCTTAACTCTGAGAGACCTCGTGTCATATCTCTACTACAGTGAATCATTGATAACCTTCAGACATAAACTTCAAATAGACATGCTCTTTTTGATATCCTCCCATACCATTTGCTGAAGAATATGCCATAAAAAAAGGTGAATAAAAGTCATGATTTACCTCTGTCCCCAGATGAAACTCAGCCCAAAGTTCAGGGGCTGTGTCCCCGCTATCAGTCATCCTCTGTTTACCTGTATCCTTTCTCCAGTCACCATACCACACTTCTTGAAGCATCTTCCCTGAATTTGTGAACATTCTCTCACCTAAATATCTAATGCCTATGTTGTGTCTTGTTTAACAATTCAGTCCTTGGAGTGCACTGGGCTGCATTTCTCACTGTGCAGAGGCTAAAGAAGATTCTCTTAGTAAATGGAAGTACCCAAAGGAGGCAACTAGTAGTGGAGTTGTCTGAGTTTAGGAGAGATCTTGCTACACCTAGGATGTTGGGGAAGATTTCATACACCTCCAAACTTTAGAGTTCAAGTCCATCTACACAGAGCAGACTGCGGAGCCCTGCTAGGAAGCTCTTGGATTATTTCTCTTTGTCTGTAACTTGGCACAAGCTTTCACTCAATATAAAGACATCGGTGAAAAGATGTATCTTGCCATTCTGCAGTCGGATCAACTCCATTAGCTACATGTTTCATGTCTATTATAATAAAATAAAATTAATTACAGCTGATTTTCAGAGGCAAATGAAATTCACTATTACTGAATGCAGTTATATCTCCTAACTTTGCAAACATCTTTGTCTATAATTATGATAGACATTGTTAAATTCATAATTAGTCCATTTTACCCTAAGCCAAAATAAAAGATACAGCAATATATGTATTTAAGTGTAGCTCTCTTAAACAAAATTTTTCTCATTTTCATTCCTTGCTTCTAATGTTTATATCCCCAGGACAGGACAGGTCAAGATGCAATCTGTGGTACTTGCAAAAATCAATGAATATAAAAGCCTTTTATTTTAAGGGGCTCTTTAGGGCTGTAACACTCTTAACAAGCCTCTCAGGGCTAACATTTAACACGTGTGTCCTATAGAAGCCTATAATTTACCACATGCCATCAATTTCATATAGACCAATATATGGCTGTCAACCAGGTGCAGCTCTGCCTGCTCCGTAAGAGTCCAAGTATTTTAGTGCAACCCATGATGGCTTAAGTGTGCTAAATATCTAGCTGCTCTCCCGCTTTGTTAAGGTTACACACTGAGACTAAAGCTGGTAATGCCTGAAAATTGTTTCTCACAATTTTCACTCGCTCTTTGATTGGACAAACAAAACAATGCTGACACACAGAGCTAGCAGTCCTGCAGCCTAAAAAAAACATGTGGCCTTTTTTAAATTATTTGGTGCAGTTCAACATAATACTGAAATCTCATCATTTAAATTTCTAACCTTAAATTTTGTTCAGGATAAAAAATCTAGGCTCTGTGAAGTTTTTTGAAAACTTTATTACATTGCAGAATATTTTCATGATAAGCAGAATGTAGATGTTGACATCAGCCCCCGCGTTACCATGACAAATGAGCGGTAGCACAAGCTTGTTTAGCTTGTGAGAAGAAAATGTGCCTGGAAGGGTCCATACTCTTGGTTTTGGCATTCTTAAAGAAGCTGTGCACAAGTTTCGGGGGTGTTTGTGTCTTAAAAATGTTTTGTGTAATAATATTATTTATCTTCTTCCATTTCTAGTGATGAATTGGGAATATGTAGAAATTGGCTGAAGTTATGAGAGGGTGGAAAACCACAACTGGCAGGGAAAATATAGACTTTAAAATAAGCTTTTCCTTGTGTCAATAGAAAAAAATACAGAGATTTTTTTTTTATGTACATAAAAACAGCTAGCTGAGAAATATACATTTTTGTAGACAAGACAGTGATAGAGAAAAGAAAGGCTGGTCTTCACTTCTGTAATGTTTTCAAGGGCACGTTGAAATCCTGTTAGAGTTGTATAGATTTTAAATTGCTTTTTATCATCCTCTTGGTGTTGTGCAGTCCTCTTATACAGCTAATTTTTGGGAAACATTCCATGTTAGTTTATAGAAAACACATCCTGATTACTGTTGTATTCACTAGCCGTGTGTATATAAAATTGCCTCTGAGCCTAAGTGGTTTGGTTTGGGTATTTAATTGTTTGATTTGCTTATTGTATGTGATGAATTACTGTTTATTGGTTTAAACTCACCCAGGGTACACTTTATAAAAATGCTGTTTTAATTGCTAAAATACACAGAGATTTAATTTGTTTGCTAAGGTGGCTTACGCAGTGGGTTCGTAGGTACTGGTGCTGACCCTCCTTTGTCACTCCATTACTCAGTGGACTCCTAAGGCCACTTCTGAAGCTATTTAGGGAATTATCAGGGTTTTTCTTGCTGGACTCTACTTGGACAAGCAGAACTATAGGTTTGATACGATGAAATAATTTGAATATATTTATGGCTAAATAGTCCATATTTGGGTTGGTTGAGACAAGTTGTAAGTTCCTGTTGAGCCCAACATATAACTTTGTCAAAAAGGAAATGGTCAAAGAAAGAAAATTCTGAGAAAAAGATTCAATCCAATTTTCCAGACAAACCTTTTTGATTTTTTATTTTGAAACAGAGTTTTACTTTTTAAAGCTCTAAAAGTAAAAAGGATATCCAAAATGTGATGAAAATATTAATTCCATTGTAGGTCAAATGCTGTACTATTACATCTAAAACAGATGTTTCTTTAACAAGAAACATTAAATTTGGGTTGATCAAAACAAACTTTTTCCTATCAATAGTCAGATTTCAAAAATATTTCACATAAAACCAACCAACCCTCTTCTTACTGGTCAGTCTTTGGCTTAAATTTCAGAGGGAGCTCTGAAGGTGCCCTTAAAGATATGGATGGCTGCCCCAGTCTTAGAAGGGCCCATTGCTAACATGATTGCTGTAATTCGTATCCTTAATATGGGATATATTCTACCTTTAATAGTGGGATTTCACCTGTTGTACTATGTAGTAGCATGTGTGATGTCATATCACTGTGATCAAAACTGTTTTTTACAAAAGGAAAAAGGGATTGGACAGAGTAGAAATTAGTGGGAAAATAAAACTGCATTTAGCCTACAAAAAGTGTATATTTTCACTGCATTGGTGCTTAGTTAGTACGAAATATGATTCCGTACACAGTACCAAAATTCTTAACCACAGATGTATTGTTTCATCAATAAAGCATTGTACATGGGGGGAAATGTATTTTGGTGAAACTGATGTGAAGCTCATATACATAATTTATTTTCCTGACTTGATGTGGAATTTGGATGTTGGATCATTGGGTGCTTTCCAGAAATCACTTGTGGGAACTGAAAGTGGACTGAGGAGGCACTAGGAGCTTTATAGTGTTTGAGAGAAACGTAAGCTTGTCAGGTCCTGTCATACCGAATGTGGATCACCTCCTCTCCTGTAACAGCTGTTTTTTCAGAAAATAAAATTTTCTTTGTCTCAGGAAAAGCAGATTGTGTTAATTTTTCTTCAGAGCTGTTCATGTTGTGTTTAGGAAAACTTGATGTACGGCTGCTTACCCTGGAAAACACGGTGGAGGACGTTCCTACCTATATTTCTTGTTAAATGATGATTTTTCAGAATGTTTTCTTTTGAAATGGCAGATCTGTGAAAAACAGCTGGCCATTAAAACGCTGAATCACTACAACAGTGATATTCTTGTACAGTTCTTCTGGCTTCTGTTCCACTTCTTAAACCATTCATCCCCTCTAAAAATCACAGAAGAAAAAAAGCATAATAGGTGGGAAAACCAAAATCATAGGCCAGTTCATATTAGGGATGGAAGTTAAAGGAAAGTAATGTGGTGTAACGTTTAATATTGCTTGGAAACTTTATTCAACACAGCTGTCCTCCTTTGGGCCTGTCCTTTAGAAGAGCTGCAATAAAGTTGAAACGTCAGTTCTTCCTCATGAGAGCTCAATGGTAGCTAAGTGTTAGCTTTATAGATGGAAACAATCAAATACTGTTGACTGCATGAGTTGAATTTGGATTCTTTATTATAAATGTTTCTTTTTAAATGTTTAGCAGAAAAGCTAAGGAAGCATTCATACCAGAAAATCTAACGAAATTCCATAAGGTACTGGGATGTGTTGTACATCTGCATCTAGTACATCTACTTCTGGTCCTTGCTAGAAGGGCTAGATGTCTCCTTTCAGGAAGGACATACCAGAGGAAAGGTAATAGACAGCAAGAACACAGTAACTTCTAGCAGCTCACAGTCCTTTCTAAGGCTTTAAGGAGAGGTATTCTTTAGCGAAGAGCTTCTCTGAAGGCCCTCTGAGATTTAAGGAGCAAACTACTCTAGTGAATGTAGTTCATCGGAATTACCCAGGGATTTGCCTGGCTTGTATTTCCTTCATACTCAGAAAGAATAAAAAGGAATAAATCACTATGTACTATTATTCATTACAAGCACTTTAGCACTGATGAGATAATCAGGGAGTGAGGCTAAAAACTTTGCGTCTTCGAAAACCTTAACATTAGCATGCCTAGGGAGAGAAGACGGCTCTTTAATAGCAGCTCTATAAAAGACAGCTAATTTTTTAGCTGTCAGTCACACCAACGCTACCTTATGGTTACCTTTTAGATTTGCCAGAGTCCTTTAAATTTTATTTTTTTTTCCATTTATCAGTGAGCAATGGGTCCTGTGCAATTTCTATGCCAGAGAGAGGCCTCAAACCAGAAGAGCTTAAAGAAGCTGAATCTCAGGTCACAGCATAGCACTTGGTGGGGCATCTTTAGTTGGACAAATTAAGCGGTCCAGCTACCAGACGCAGCAGTGCCATGTAAACATCATGTCCCACCAAAGGCAACACAGCAGCTACAAAGCAGAGTGCATGAGCCCATCTGGATATTTAAAAACAAATAAGAGGACATTTAAGTCTGGCAACACAGAACATCTGAATGCAGTTCCTCATACAGAAAAAACATTGCTGAAATGTTCCTTAGAAAAAAGGTAGAGGATTTATCATATTTTTGTGACTTACCGATATTGGTTGCTCTCCTTCAGGGTAGGGGCTCTGACCCCCAATCCTGATAGGGCGGAGATATTTCTGATCAGCCACCACTGAGCCTCCATCCTTCTCTGTCACATCCACCTCCTCAGGACTTCCTATTAGGTGGATCAGATTGATCCAAGGTTAGCATCTTAGTTTTCCCAGGTCCCACTCTCAGAAGCTTATTTTTCTCCAAACACTGTACGGGGAGTCAGAGCTCCTAGTTTAGGATTGCAAATCCATCAAGCAGCAGGGTGTCATCCAGATCAATACTGTAACACTACCTTTTACCAAGTAATTCTTCCCTTGAACTCTGCCAGGAAAGACTAATTCACTTTTGAAACACTAGAAAATTTTATCAGATATAATCAAGAATAGAATATTTGACAAGTACAACTGTTTTAAAGCTGACAAAAGCTCTGTTGTTATGGGCTGTTCAATCACTGAGGAAAGGAAAAATGTCTTCTCGTGTGATGGAGTCCCAGAGAATGAAACAAAAATCTTCCTAAGCAAGCTGGGCGTCTTCATCCAAAACACCTGGCCTTGACCATGATGGAAGCTGGAATATCGAGTGAGGCTGGTGCCGAACTGTAGTGGCTAGTACATGTTTTTAGAGTATTAAGGTCATTTGCAGGTAATACAGGTACCATTTTAGTCCTCAGAGATGAAAGCCAAGTTCATTTTGCCCCTGGAATGAAAAACTCCCTTTACAGGCCCTGAACCCACTGTTGACTCTGCTGGGTTTTGCATTTACACAGCTACCATAACAATTTATCTGATATTTCTCAGTCAATCTTGCATTCATGTTTTGAGTGCTGGTTAAATAAAGATAACTCTATCTCGTATTGTGTAAGTGCTGCAGGATTCCTCAGAACAATCACAACACAGATTATTTTTATAGTGTAGTTTTTATAGTGATATGCTTTGCCATTCTGCAGGGCTGAGTAAACATCCACTCATGTTAGACAATGTTTTTCTGTTTGTTTATGTCAATTAAAGAGCTTGAATATACAGACAGTGAATCCTACATTACTTCCCTTAAACCAACAGAATATGAAATCAGCTGGGCTCTGTGCCGAGAAGCTGATTTCTGATGATAAACTAAAGTAAAACAAAATCTGCTCCATATGGTGCAATTGTAAACTTTGTGACTATAAACAAAAACATGCTTTGTGACTAAATACTATAGTACAAAAGCAGCCATGAAGCTCTGTCCCTCAAGGCATACCCAGTGCCAGCCTGCCCACTTTCAACATACTCTTGAAATAAAAGGGAGTTTGAGAGACCAGGTGAGGCATGGTATGTGTATCTCTGGGGGAAGGATGTGGTGGTTCAGGTTTCTGAGCCGAGGTCATGAGATGGGATGTATCTGGCAACAGCTGCCCCCACCCCTGGAGAACATACAAAGGAAACCAAACTCACATCAGGAGTGAAACTCCCTCTATTTCTATTTGCTGCATGATTGGCATTGCACGCTTTTATCCACAGCAGGCATGCAAATGGGGCAAGGCTAGGTGTAATGATTCCTCAGCTTCCTAAAATCCTATATAACTCCTACTTATTATAAATCCTATATAATTCTATACATTTCCTGGGGGACGGAGCATGAAGGCAGGTTGAGCTGTTCAGCACACACCAAGACATGCAAATGCATGCACTAACCAACTGTTTGCAGAAGGTCTGGTACAAGCCAGTACCTGATCTTGTCTTAGAAAGACAAAAGGAGGTTGCAGAGCCCCAGTTTATCCAAGGTAATGTTTTTTGTTCAAACCTCCCAATCCAGGGCTGGCTTATTTCACACTGCTGTCAGATCACTGAGCATCAGTTGCTTGAGTATGGCATCTTCCCACTTCACATCACTGCAGGAACCAGTTATTCCCATGGAAAAGGTTAAATGCTTCAGCTGACTTTTGGAAGGATTTGGTAGGAGCACATTCAGGAGACACTGACGCAGAAACACAAAGGAGCTCTTCAAACTGCGATAACTTAGCTGTGTCATAAATTGGAGTGGATTAAGCCACTCTTTTCTGCAGATTGTTCAATGGTCTCTCGAGTTTAGAGTTGTGGAAGAGCTGGAAATTTCCATTTCCAAAATGGAAATACTTTGCCACTATGTATTAACAGCAGGCCCTGTAAACAGTCTTGCTAAAGGAAGGAACGACATGCAACCTTTTCACTATGTGAGAAAAAAATTGATTGAGGGAAGGAGGCCAAAAAAATATTACCCCCAGCTTCGAACCGTAAAAGCGTTTAGAGTTGTTTAAGGACCCCATGCACTCCTCTTGTACTGTAAAACCAGAACCTTGGGGAAACAGAACATAAGGAACTGGAAAGAAAGAACTGAAGATTTATTGCTGTTTTCAGCAGAAGCACTCATCAGTCCCCTTTAGCAGAAAAGGAAATGGGCCTGCTTTTCTCTTTCGGATAGATGGGGGTTTTCTAGAATGCCTCCTTCCCATATAAGTATGAAATAACATACTTAAGAAAAAGAATATCATATTGCTAACTGTAATATATATAGACAATATTTTTTTTAACTAAAAACAAACAGAAAGTGCCCTACTGTTTGACTTTGACAGGACAACTATGCCTTTGGGTTTAGATCAGAAAGTGCTTCCAACTCTATTGTTGCAGGCATGCCTGGAGCACCAGTAAAGGAAAGGACTTCCAATTTTTAATAGAAATTCTCAATAGGGCAGAGATGATTCTTGTTCCTAATTTATTTTGCTTTTGTTTTGATCACTCAAATAGCCATGTAATGTTTGGAGGTGGCCCGGGGTAAAGCTGCCGCTAAACAGACTGTGCTATTAGTTTCCAAAAAGTAACAAAACCTCAGTTCTCTTCTGAAAGGGGATGTGTGTGTCAAGTGACTTGTTCGGGGTTAGAGGGAGGCAGCTGAGCTTCCCAGGTCCCCAGGAACCTTGTTTGGCATCTGGTTCTGCTTACTTATCCAACAAGAAGCAAAGGTACTTGGCAGCACTGAATAAGGGAGGAGGAGAAGGTAAACGAATCAGGATAAAGAGAAACTGAAAAATACAAGGAATATGAAAACTTGAATAATGAGCACAGCAGTTTCTAGTAATCATGGGACAGGCACCAAGAGTAAAGTTTCCTCTTAAGAAAGTGCTGTAAAACTGAGGCAGAGTGTAGAACACATAGGCAAAGCTCAGACCCAAACATGACGTGGAGTCATGGTTGACTTCCCCTGTGATGGTGGCCAGCAGCCAATCTGCAATGCTAGGACTACCACCAGATTTCCCAGAAGCATTTAACACAGTTATACACAAGGCTACAGGTGGAGGAGTAGAAGCCTCCAGATGGTTAAATGGATACAGAAAGACCTTATGGTGTCTCCTGTCCTTCCTTACTGTTAAGGTCTTGCTGACTGTGCCCTCACCAATCTGTTGTGTTGGGTCTCAGCCCACATACCGATGTGTCCAAGTTGCTCCTGGATCTCAGAAAAGAACAGTTCAGTTTACCTCCCAAGGTGCGTTTTGCCTTTTTGAACACAAGACTGTATGGTCCTGCCATCCTTGGCCCTGAAACCCATCCTGTTCCCTAGATTTGCCTGTAACCACCACCTTTAAAGCTCACCAGTGAGGTGTCAGCCTTCCTGATTGCAGTACATATTTGCAGCATAAAACACACATAGATGTTTGCCCTGAGTAGTTTAAGAAAAATACACAGATCTGAGGGATATGTATTTCCCTGAGTTTGTTTTCTCAGCACTCTGAAAACTTCTTTGGTCAGAGTCTGGTCCTCCAGCATTGCTTTTCTGCCCCTTGTCACTCCTGGTATGTTCTAACTATCCCTTTCCTTGCTTCAGACTTTTCCTCCCGCATAAGCAATTTCTGCTCCCTCCAAACCCTGTAATTGCAGATGGGTAAGAGAAGGGGCTCCTTTCATCTCCAATTACCTTGCTTCCTCTTTCAAGTGTTCCAGCAAGGAGATACAGTAAGGTTAGATACCCTCCACTGCTCTTTGCCTGATCATGCACAACCAGCAGCAACTACATACCAGTTGCCACAATTTCTAGACTGTAAATACAGACTTTCTCCAAATCTCACTCTCTCGCTCTTCGTTATGGTCCATTATGTGGAAATCCACTTCTGTGTTCATGGCTCACTGAAGCAGTTGTGTTCTTCTACAGCACTGCTGCAAACAAGGCTCACAATGTCTGCCAGATCCTATATTAATTCATTACAATTAGGCTTATTCTGAACTGACCCTCTGTAAATCTTTATGGCAAAAATCCTGCTTTAAAACTCAATTTGACTTGAAGTGCTTTCACTCTGAAAAAAAGCTCATGAAAAATAATTATCCTTTTTCTTTTTCATTTGCTTGGAAACTTTCATAAGGAGCATAACAGTTAACTACTAGCACCTGAATCGCAAATGACCCGATCGATCCACTTAGACTGCTATTGCATATTGTGACTTGTTCTTTTCCTAGAAAAGTAGCAGTACAGTCTTTTGTGTAACACACAGTGCAAGTAGAAAAGCAATTTAAGTGAGTCAATAACTTCCATCTGTTCTGAAACAGTGAGCATGAAAAGAGTTTCTTTATTCTGGTATAAATTCACAGCAATGCCTCTCCAGTTTTATTTGTGTCAGGGTAATTAGTGTATCCTGCTACTATTACATGTCCTGTACATATTTCTGGGTGGCACCAATACAAAGGGGTGAACTGTTGCCTTGGGATGCTCTAACAATCCTTGTAGGATGTATATTTATTTCTTTTCTGTGGCCTGCCTGAATAATGCTAATAAATTTCCTTCAGCTTTTTGTCACATGAGCTCATTGAAAAGTAGATATCTCTCTTTTTATCATACTTTTTGAGTTTACTAGTATATATGCTTGAATTACTGTGCCATCCTGATAAACATAAGCAAATACTTCCTTAGAACTTTCCCTTATCTTTACAGTCTCTTAGATAATTTCTCACATTTGAGTGAAACTAATTTTCTCCCTTCCTATTTATTAACATATACTATTTGTTTATAAATTTCCTTCTGACCAAGGGCTGTAAAATACTTGCCAAAATAGGTTAGTATTTTGAAAACCAAGAAATACTGATCCTTAGGCCAAGCATTTGGAGATGTGCCTACTAATTCAGTTTCTACTTCTTCAACTACTAACTTCAATATGAACTATTTTGGATGCCAAACTTGAGACACCAAGTATTGTCACAGTCTGAGTTTCCACTGGAGTCAATAGCTTCTGCAGGTGTTTGTCATCTCCAGAAAAATAAGATTCACTTCACAATGATGAGATGAGGCAATGGGGTGATATTTTTTAAGAATCCTGCTTAGTTCAGACCCCCAGATTTAATTGCCCAGTTCTGCCCTCGCAGCCTGGAACAACTGAAAAGGTAACACCCTGACAGCAGAAGCCGTTGTCCTGTGAGTACTTGTGAATGGGCCTTACGGATTTCATGTTTCTGGCTCCATTTCTCCCTAAGAAGCTATATATTTTGGGCATCATAGGTACATCAAAAATAAAGATTTCAGGGCTCTTACCTCTCTTGTGGAGGGACAAGACATTTGACCTCCTCAGAGACTCCATGCCTCTTGCTATACAACCATCAAGAAGCTGTACTAAACACCAACAGGATCAGCAAGTATTTGTCTGAACTTAGATGCTGAAGTTTTAGTCTTGATCTAACCATTAGACAGAGTCCCTCTTCTGTGTGGGAATGCTGCATGGTGTTTGGAAGGATCTCAGGTCACTGATTTCGCCCTTGTCATAATCACCACTGTACTCTTGGCTAAATAAGTAAGTACCTGAAAAGTATTTCTTGTCTTCCCATTTGATTATTTTATATACACTCTGCTCCAAAAAGTGAAAAGCTGAAAAGTTTGCTCTCTTATGCATGGTAAAGGACTCTGTATAGCTTCGCCTCTGTCAGGATCCTGCCAGTTCAGCTCCAGAGAAGCTTTCTTTGAAGGAAACTCCTCCCTCCTGGTCGTGTCTGATTGCATCCACCCGGTCTAAGCCATATCAGGTGGCTCTACACATGCTGGAGCAATCTAGGATTGGGAAGGAAGAAATGTAGCTTCAAGCCCTCTGAGGCTCCAAACTCTGCGTTGTACCTCTTAGATTCACAGCACAAAAACACAACTTAAGTGAAACAAAAATTTAATTAATTCATTACAGGAAGTTCATGAGTTTGGGAAAGGAGTATGAAAACATACAAGAACAATGAGCTTATATGTTGCCCATGCAAACACAATGAGACAAATCATTATACCAGAGACGGGTAGGGGGACGGGAGCACTGGGAGCCCCAGGCCAAGGCTGTGCTCTGCAGGGCTGTGTTTGGCTCTGGGCTGGTTGCCCTGGGCTGCAGAAGAACAGGGAACTATGGGCTAAGTCATGAACGGATAACCCTGGCCCCAGGAGGCAGCTCCCGTGTCTGAGATTTACGAGGTTGTAATGACAATACAGACACACTCCTTTTGTGTCTGGGAAGCTTTTTTACTCAGTTTCTTGGGAGAGGACAAAACTACAGAGCTGCTAGAATAATTGCTTCATCCTGCCAGCTATCGTTACATGAAAGCAGTTTTAGGAGAACTGGTTAAAATGATAGCGCTGGAGGTATTTTGAACATCCCTGGTTAAGAAAAGAAATTAGCCCCCAAGAAGAGAGCCTGGAAACCTTAAAGTCTTTGTTTCTAGATATGAATTGCCCCAGGGTAATTAGTTTGTGGGCTGACCTTCAGTCATGGACCCTGGAAGGGCTGGGGTCCAGATAGTCTTGCATAGTCAGAGCAACACAAAGTAGGTAGAGATAAGCTCTAGAGTTGGGCTTTTTATATGCAAAACATCAAGACTGTGAAAGAAACTAGACTCAGTCCTGTTAAATTGTGCAAAGTAAGAAAGTACAAATAAGATGGCAAGGATCAGTTACAGTCAGCTGCAAAAAGAACACAGGAACTTATTTACACAGGCCTCATGTAGTGAGTGCAGTGAGTATCTTTTGTGTGTCTGAATATTTGTGTTCTTTCATGATCATGGTATCATTTTGAGACTTGCTACTGCTCTAATCTTAGATGTGGTGTCATTCTGTTGTGTCCAGTCTATAGACCGATTCTGAAATGCGTCCTACAAGTGAGTACTTAGCAACAGAGGAAGTCTCAGGATATTACGAAGTAAAAATTCATAGGTCAAATGGAAAATCATTGTCCAAAATCATGAGCAACCTGTAGCTTGTTTTCTTGTTGCAATTATTTTCTAGACAGTATCAAAGTAAACCAAATCAATTTCCCCATCTTTCCCTCACTCCATTTATCTGCCATTTTCTTTGATTCTTTTTAATACATTTTGTTGGCTTCAGTATGGCTCAAGGTGTACATTTTGTCTAGTATGTGTATGTGGTCTGGCTGGGATGGAGTTAACTTTCCCCACGCAGCCCTTATATGCTGTGCTTTGTAGATGTAGCTGGAAGGGTGTTGAGAACACACCAGTGTTTTGGCTACTGCTGAGCAGTGCTCCCACAGCACCAAGGCTGTCTCCACAATCACCCCGCTCCCAAAGGCCCGTAGGCTGGGGGTGGGCAAGAGGATGGGAGGGGACATAGCCAGGACAGCTGACCTAAGTTGACCAAAGAGGCATTCCATACCATATGATGTCATGCTCAGTGAAAAAAGCTAAGAGGAAGGAGGAGGGGAGGACATTCATTACTAAGGCATTTGTCCTAATAATGAGCAACAACTATGCCTACTGGGGCCCTACTTCCCAGAACGTGGATGGGCATTGCCTGCTGACAGGAAGTAGAAAAAAAAAAACATTTTCTTTTGCCTTGGTTTTGTGCACAGCCTTTGCTTTTCTTCCTTAAACTGTGTTTATCTCAACCCATGAGTTTTTCATGTTATTTTCTCCCTCCGTCCTGCTGAGGAGGAGGAGTGAAAGAGTGGATTGGTGGGCTCCTGGCAGCCAGCCAAGGTCAACCCACCACAGTGTGCTCTGATGGACAAAGACACTGTGATGAAACTCAGGATTTACTTACAGCTTCCAAGTAATGTTGGACAAGTCACCTATCTCCCATGCTTCTGTTTCCTCTTTACCTTTTGTCTGTCTGTGTATTTAGGTAGACAAAACTGGCATCTTCCTTTTTGAATACAGGACTCATGTATTTATGATGATATATTTATGGAGCACTTATCTCCACACAGTGAAGAACACGCAGCCCAGGAGCTCATTATAATTATGAAATGAACCTATGGCTCAGCTGTCATTGCTGTTCTTCTTCAGGAACCTCTCCACTTTCAGAGAATAAGTTGCAAGACTAATAAACTGTGCTAGTACCTCACTTTCTGCTGCCGTCTTTCTTGAAGGGCCCTGCAGTCCCTGATACCGCATGACAGAATGTCTGCTGTGTGGTGTTCTCTCCCACCATGTAACAAGATGTCACGTGAAGAGGTAAAGCCTGGTACTTACGGTCGTATGATAGATATAAAGTGATGAGGGAAAAATACGGGCAGGGGGCTGAACAGTGTATCCATAAATCTTATATACTCCCAACTCTTCAAATCAAAAGGCTTTCCTTACTTGTTTGTCCCTGGAATAACAGCCCTCAGCCAACGGGTTTTGTAGTTCTTCTTCATTAAAATGAACTTATTAACTCATCTCCCAGAGTCAGCCGAGTGCGGCATTTCTGCATGCAACAAGAAGAAAAATATTTTAAAATAAAAACATAGATAAATAATAACAAAGTAATAAAAAAAGATAAGAAACCATTAGTGTTGTGAAAAACAGTCAAATTTTGCTAGTCATGTTAAATGGATACCAACTGCGGTTGTTAGTTCAATTTTCTACCAAGAAGCACAAGCAAGGGAAAACACAGGCTTTGATCTTTCCAACAGCCCTAATAAACTACCCCTGTTCACCTTCAATTGCTAAGGCACAGCTAATTTCTCTTATCTTGGTGCCTGGAAATAGAAATAATGCTGTCGACTGTCAGAAAGGCCTTTATACATGAGTTTTGCTGCATCTTTCTCTCTGACACAATAAATCTGCGAAAGTAATTGGAAAGAAATAAAAGATATATTAACCAGAAAGGACTGTTGAATCTGCCTTCAATCTGACCCTTGGGAATGAAGAATTAACATAAATAAGCTACAACCAATAACAGAGAAAATTTAATAAGAACCCCAACCACTGTGAATATTCTTCTAAAGAAAGAAGCCCTCGTTATCCAAAGTCTACATATACAGCAAGATTAATTCACTCATCAATGTTATCCTCAGATGTGGATTTAATCTATTTATAATTTTAAAAAAAAAAAAAAAGAGAAAAGATTTTTCTAATAAAATATATCAAAAACCTTACTTTTCCTGCAACAGAATAGCCCTTCCCTGAAGACTGCTAGCTTGGCTTACAATTGTAATTGAGAGACAGAGGTGGATGTAAGTGTTCAAATGTTACAATTTTATCAGCTTGATTTGATTTTTGTGCATGAAATCTGATGAGGGAAGCTCTTCTTTGTTGGCCAACACCCTTGTAAGTATCTTGTGGTCTACATTAAAAGCAGAGTAGGGCTATGTGTTTACTGCTGTTTCCCCTGTTTCTGCCAGTTTTCAGAATTATTGATATCCTCATGTTCCTTTGGGGAAAAGAAGGTAACAACCTGCCTAGTTGAAATGTTATATTATACAGTCTACACGCAGTTATCTCCTACAGTTGAATAAAACATGAAGTCAGCCTTTTCCCAATACTCACAAAGCATCATTTATACTCATAACCTCTTTTGGCACAACCCAGCTTACTAACCTGTCCTCTTATATGTCAGGCCAGATGTTAGCTGTCAAAGTAATTATCAGCTGAGTACAGATATTCTTGAAGGGTTTTGACTGCCTCATTTATCTCACTGCCAGTTGGTCGACTCCATCTCAAAAACCAGTAAAGAAGCAGGTCCTGATTCAGCTAAAGCTAATATAACGTAAGCATTTAAGATCAGCAGTCAGCTTTTTTTCACTTCTGTGCATTATCATTTTAGACCCTTTAGCTCTCCAAAGCACTAAACTGCTTCATGTAGCATGACTTGAAAAGGTGTTTAAATCTCAATAACCTCCTTGGAGTCGGAATGGAAATTGGTAAAGTTGCTTCTGTCCCTGAACATATTGGTATTCTGCTTGGGAGGATATAGGTTTAAATATGGTTACTGGCTTGTAGTGAGGGTTGATTCCACATCTCACTATTTTTCAGGTCTGAAAAACTTTATATGAATTATTCACGTGCACGGGAAACAATGTCTGTCTGGCTTCCCCAGACTTTCACTAGACGTGATAGTCAATCTTTCTGTGGTTCAGGATGTCTCAGGCTTTATTTAGTTTCAGGGTTTTTTTTGTTGTAAGACTGATGAATAATGTATTCTGTTGAATTATTTTTCCCAAAGAACAAAAAATATTTAATAGAGAATTCAACATGCACCTACTTGTACAATCTGGAGACATATAAAGATTTTGGCAGAGAATAAGAACAGAATATTACTCTTCTTTTTTTTTTTCATACAAGATTCAGCGTGTTTTCCTAGTAATAATACAGTAAAACTGTAGGATGAATTCCAGCAAATAGAAAGTATCTTGAGTGGGTTTCAAACCATGACTTTATATCCAAATGTATTACATAGTGGCTACTTGTTTGCCATGCTTATGCAATATTGCAAAATGAAAGGGCAAGTACTCACATGAGAGTATATGATATACTGTCTTGTTTGATGGCAGGTTTTCCCTCTAGTTTCCCAGAAATCTGAGTGATTTATTACTATAAGGCATTTCTTTTCCAGTGGCGAATGCTGCTTCTTGGTAGCAGATTACCAAATTGAGTGTGAAAGAGGACTCATTCCTCCCATTTCTCCATGGTCACGCAACATTCTCAGCAGGGGAAACACTCACTGCACGGCTGCGTGAGCGAGGTTGTTCTAACGTGGGTGTGAAATACGTCTAGGAAGCAGGGATTTGAAGGCAGGATCCGCCCAGCAGTACAGCCAGTTAAAGAAACTGAATTTCCACCTCAGTTCCCAGTGGAGCTCTTCTAGGTTTTTTGCAGGAAACAAATTTGGCAAATGGAGACCTGGACACCTAGGGCTTCACTCATCTCTGAAACAGAAATAATAATGATAGGAATAAAAATACATTTAATGAGAGAAGCTTGCTGTAGGTGTCATTGGAAACATCATTCAAACGTGAAATGAAAGTAACTTTGTACTGAATATTAATATAAAATTAATGACTGCCTGATAATAAGACCTGTTTTATTATGCAGTTTCTTTCCAAGCGAAGCAAAGGAAATGTTTGGGGCTTTCACCAGTGACCCAGTGGAAGAAATAGGAAATAGATTGCAAGTACCAGTCCTGTGTAAGAGGTAAACAAATTCACTTTTTCATGAAAAATGCCTGTGCTTGAAGTTCACAGCATGACATCTCACAAGAGGTGTTCCTAAAACAACTTCTGATGCAATCAAATGGAGGAAGAAGCAGCCTTCTTCTGCCCTGGAGTTACACACGGGAAGTTAAATGAGGTTCTTGATCTCAGAGTAAGAGGTCTCAAACCCAGAGCTCTCATTTTTCAAGAAAGGGCCTTCATTTCCCAGACAGTAATTGATATTAGGAGGCAATTCTCCTCCTAGTGCAGGTAAGACGTGCAGATTTAGGTCTGGGAAGAGGAGAAGTAAGAGTATATCCAGTACACTCCAGTACACAAGTGAGGATGTAGGTGGACGAGGGGATTTAAGACCCTACTCTAATGTGGTATATACGTTTTATTTGGTGATTTCTTTCACTCCCTTCTGAAGGTATCTACATGCAAAAGATGAAATGAAGCAGCACACAGTGTGATTGGAAAACTGGGGAAACACTAGTGCTATGGTAAAGGGTAGGGCAAGACTTAGTAGCATCCTCTGTTGTTGATTATCCAGGTCCTTCCAAGTTGTTTAACATTTCTGCTTTTCCCCAGTCAGACTGTGCTTGGGATACAGTGTCTGCCTGCAGGGAAATATTGCCGACCCTCATACATCCTGACAGTATAACAGCTTTCTATGTTGCCAGGTGGGCGCACAAGCTGGAGTAACTTAAATTTTCAGTAGGAACCTTCAGCAGCAGGAATTTTCAGCAGAAACTGAATGTGCTACTTTTCTCTGACAAACAGAGCACAGCAGCGGGGCTACAGGACTCCTGGGTGGCTCCCTTCTTTGTTTGTTTTCCTTTCTTTGTGGTGCCTCGGTTTAATGAGTTTGTGTTTTGCTGCTTCTCAGTATTTACACTGCAATAGATGGGGCTGCAGCAAGTTTGGCCCAGGTTCAGAAAACAAAACTGAACTCTTCGTTAGCCAAACACCAGCAGTCCCTCCAGGTTTTTTATCTGCACCATCTAACACTTGAGCACCTCTCTTCTATCGCCCTAGCCATTACCTGCTTAGCACTGCCAAATTGTCGTACCCACCTGCTCCACCTTTAACACGGCTTCAGTTCTCGTTTCTCATTGTCTTTAAAAACATGTATTCTTCTCTATAGTGATGTCTATTTGTAAAGTAAAAACAGAAAATTAAATATACATATGGACGAAGCATTGCATGAAAGTATTAAATGATATAACTCTCTTGGATACTAAAAGGCTAACAAAAATTGGTAAGTAGCAATAGCAGACATACAGAAATCAAAGGGGGAAAATGTTGGCCAACAGTGGTCAGCTACCTAAAAATTACAGCAGCCCTTTCTTTTGCTATTCATACTCTATGTGGAATACATGGAAGACACACAGGTCCCCTGGACCAATGAGATTGAGAAAATAACACAGATCTTTTTAGTCAATTAACTGTAAACATTAGCATGTTCAGTGAGGAAGTTGAGGTGGACAGTAGTCATTATATCTCTTACATTCTTTGAACTTGCTTCAGTGCCAGTGAGTTCATTCCTAGCTTGTACAGCTCCATTCAGCAATTCCCTGCTATCCTGGCACAGTCCTGTGCAAGAGTATTTACCTCTAGTTCTTCAGATGTTGCTCAGCAAACAGTGGGAAACACTGCAGAGAATTTCCACCATGATATCCCTTTGTCCTTACCCTACCAAATGCTCACTGTAATAAAATCTTTTAAGTACTAATGCGTGCAACTAAATTGGCTTTTTTCCAAGGCCAGAGTGGTCTTGGCATGACTCAGAGCTGTGCAGGAGTAGGTATGTAGAATAGAGTGGAATAGACTATTTCAGTTGGAAGGGACCTACAATGATCAGGTAGTCCAGCTGCCTGACCACTTCAGAGCTGACCAAGTTAAAGCATGCTATTAAGGATATTGTCCAGATGCCTCGTAAACACTGACAGACTTGGGGTATAAACCACCTCTCTAGGAAGCCTGTTTCTATGTCTGACTGCCCTCTCAATGAAGAAATGCTTCCTAATGTCCAGTCTAAATCTCCCCTGGTGCAGTTTTGAACCATTCCCATGCATCCTACCACTGGATACCAGGGAGAAGTGCTCAGCACCTCCTTCTCCACTTCCCCTCCTCAGGAAGGTGTAGAGAGCAGCTGAGGGTCAGACAAATGCAATGATACCTTTCCACCGACAAGACTGATATTTGAAGAGAATAAGGTACTAGGCTGTCAAAATGTTTAAACACTAGACTACCCTCGTATTTTGGCATCATGTTTCTTTACTTCTTATGGACTCTCTCACGCAGAATATCTGGACCTCAAGCTGACCATGGACCTTATCAGAATTATCCATGCCCATTTTCCTGTGCTGTTTTATTTCTGAGTGACTCACATCCATTTTTTTTCATACAGCAATCACATCATCAATTGTATCTATGCAGTCTTCTATGTATATATCACCCAAGATCAGCATTCACCAAAAAAAAAAACATTTCCCCAAACATTTTTTCTGCGACAGAAATGTTTGCCCTATATATCGTAAGTCAGTGTTTAAAAAGGCTGTGTTTTGCATGGAATAGTCTTCTGGAATACATGGCAATAATTCCTAGTGCCAAACTGATGTATTGGGAATAACCATGTAGTAGAGATTCAAACTCTCAAACCCAGGCAATAAAGGTTGTTAGAGCGAACGTCCTCTGGCTCAGTCTTGCACTAGTAAAATGTAGGCACATTCGTAGTTTTTATTAGAATCTTCTGTTAGCTTCAGATGAGGACATTTGGTTGGCTTGAGGGCTAACTGGAGGGAGATGATGAGAGGAAGTGGATACGGTTGCAACATAATGTTTAGATGTGGTAAACTGAGCTTATTTCAACCCAAAGTCTTAAAGGAATACAGACGTGCATTTTCGGGTTGGCAGAATTGTTTCACAGAGATAATACTCTAAAATTTACTCTGTAGATATCCTGGTTAACTTACACTGCCTGAATCCAGTTAAGTATACAAAGCATTATTGTTTATTTGAATGACAATGAAACCCATACTGCAAGGTAAATGATTCAACATGATCCATCAAGGGTTGATATTTGCTAGAAAACAACTGCCAGGATTAATCCATAGGCCAAAAAAATAATATAATGCAGGCAGGCCTTGTTATACATCACTTGGATGGGCATTGGGATATTGTATATTTCATCACTTTAAGTGGTTCCTTCATCAAGCAAGTCTTTCAAAGCACAGCCAAAACCCTTGAATGTAGGGGCTAAGGGGAAGGCATTAAGTACATATTGTCCTTACAGCCACTGGATTTTTCTCACAAATTAGAATTGTCTTTAAAAGTGAAACTCCTTGGTTTTTGGCATGTTCTCATGTACATTGGAGAAGGTTTTTCTCCTTTGGCATATTGCTTTTTCTGTTACATATCCTTATTTCATCAGTTATACGCACTGAATGTGATTCCAATCTTTTTCTCCCTTGTTTGTTGGACCACTGAACCAGGGTAAACGAAGGCACATGGCCAACCATATGGTAACAATAACATCAGTGCTGCAGCAGAGGAAGATCAAGAGTCGAATATACATAAGGTAATATGGAATATATTTATACAATTTTGAAGAATATCACTAGTCTGTTTTTTTCAGTAATATTTATGTTCTTTGGAATGACAGAATGAGGTCAAATCCAAGATGCATTACATTGAAAGTACCAGTCAAAAAGAACTTGTCCCTTTCATCTGTTCTGAATTTTGATCTTGCATATAACTTTGTGGAAATTATAATATATCGAGCACTAATGGCATTTGCCTGGAAAAAGTGTAATTTTCTTTTCAGAAAATTGATGTGATTAAAAAAAATGGTATAACAGAATGCCTTGTGTTTCCAACAGTAGACCTAAAATTTATGTCCTGTACTACTTCCCATTGTTTTCAGGATACCACATTTATTGGATCCATTTCTTATGTCAACTGGAATAACTGAAGTGCCCAGAATAGTGGTGCTGCAAACATATAAACCTGATTATTATTATTAATTAAATTTTCAGCTAAACCATAAATGCTATCTGTGAAAAATCACGCAAAAATTACTTCCCATCATTTAAACAAATCTAATCTTAGTCAGTCACCAGCAACTCTGAAAGCTCCTCAGATGTGCTTAGCCAGCAATCTCAGTTTAGTTTTGAGGTGCTTTACTTGAAATTGGTTTATCACTTTTCAGTCACGTGAATAGGCAAGCAGGAAATACGGCCAAAAGTAATAAATGGAGTTGATCCTACCAGAACTGGGTACGATTGCAACACTGTGAAATACTTTTTTAATGAAGTGGAAGCACTGGAGCTTTCACAAGAAATAGGGGAAAATGTCCTTTGAGACTGCACTAATTTCAGTAAAGAGGAGAAGGTTAATTAATTTTAAATATTTGATTAGTTTGTTTTAGATGCTAAACTAAGCTATAGGTTGAGTGTTCAAACTCAAGACTCAAAAATTTGACAGTACTAAACTGTTATTCCTATGTGATTAGAAAGGAAGAGGAAACCTTGCTGGACCAACCGTTTTTTAAGAAATTAGTTTTCAATTCATGGGAGGGGGACGTGACCAGCTGCAATTTAATGTACTGGTCTGACAAGGCAGCTGAGCGACCATAACTGGCTACACGAGTGTTCTTAGCACACCTAGATTGTAAGCTAAAATGTACTGGTTGAAGCTAACACATTTATTCTGCCATTAGGAAAGATGGGCAGACATACAGTGCAGCTGAAGAATGCTACTTGTTAAATTTCTGCCAATTTCAATCTGAGCAATGTTCTTTGGTGGCAGGAGTCAGCTTCAAGAAGAGATTTGATACTAAGGGTTGAAGATACCCCTCATCTTTGAACCTGACACCGAGGCATAGAATTTATAGTATGAGTGAGAGTAAGAAGAATTCCTAGCTAAGGGAGGGACTGAGAAATATAAAGGAAAAGCAGCAGAGAAAGATTAAGATAACAGGCATGGAAGGGCTGACCTTCCTTTCCAAATATATTTCGAAATATATTCCCTTGTCAGAGCAGCCCAATAAATAGATCTTTCCTTTTTTACACTTCTGAATTAGAACATATTTTACACAGTTTTTTTGCTTCCACAGTGAACAGTCTTCATAGATTGGAGAGGAGCTCATTCATAGCATTTTGCTTCCCCATACCCCCAGATTATATGAAAATGCCACCAGTGGAATTTCCCAGGAGTACACCTCCTGGTCTGAGGCCCATATTTATCTATTGTTTCAGGGGAAATTGATGTTGTAGCCTGTCTTAACAGACTGGTTCATGAAACACCCGCGAAACAGAAAGTTTCAAAAGCTTTTGTAGTAAGCCTACTGTATATTGTGCTATATTCAGTATGGAACCCTCTCAGGGTTTCCAGGCAGGGACAGTTTCCTACACCAGAGAGGACAGCATGAACTCTTTGTGGGTTGGTTTTAGAGTTGGGCTGAAGCTCAAGTGACTGCTCTGTTCTGTAAAAAAGACACGTTGAAGTTTTAACCTCTCAGTGTAGAGTCACCAGACCCAGAGCCAGTCTCAAACATTGCACAGATAGACAGTAACACCACTGAGCCCGAGTGGACTTCCACTGCTGTGACCTCTTGTGAAGTGCGAAATACACCCCGGAGTTTTCAACCTGCTGAAGAGCTAATCTTTTATTCAGAATTAAAAATATTCCTTGTTTCATTTCTCTCCTGCCACAGGAGGGGCTGGGGGATTGTCAGGGGGAGCAGCGGCAGCAAATACACGGGGTTTTCCTGGTCTGACCAGACATGATGAACCTTTACCTTACAGCAGCAGCTGACAATCTCTGGGAAAAGAGGACACTCAAGCAGTAGCTGATTTCCCCTCTCCAGCTCCCAGACAGTGCTGTGAGCAGCTGGCAGTGAAGCATCCCTCTTCAATTGCAAAAGTTGTGTGATTCCTCCATCATATAAAATCCACGGGTCTTAACTACCCTGTACACAGCGTAACACAGAGTGAAACCGCACGGGTCAGTGAAGAAAGAAGGAGCACTATGATTCAGACTCCTTCTGAAATGGGCCCAATCTTTCTTTCCAAGCTGGAATGGTTTCAGGATGAGATCTGCAAGCTCTGAAGCAGGAAACTTCAACTTCAGGAGAAGCCTGTCAAATCTTATTAGAAAGTAATAGACAACTTTTGAAGTTACTTCCAATTGTTCGAACAGTCTCTAGTTTGCTGAAGCTGGTGAGGGGAATCCTTGCCCTTCTGGGAAAAAACCTGCACAAATTCAGTGCTTTGTTTTTTCAAAGCATTTTACAGATATTAAATCATCTTCAAACTGCTTTTAGAGAATAGAAAAGTGATGCCGCTTTCACAAATCCAGGGGGAGAACAGAGGCTGAGCACAGTTTATCCTTGGCATGTGCTATTAAAGAAAAGTTTCAAGAGCTAAAGGAACTCTTCATGAGTCTCCAGCCACAAGTAATATGAACAAACTACTGTTACCTCGCTAATGTGGGAAAAATTCTAGGCTAAAGTTTACAGCATTTGGGTTGACTGATTTAAACAGCAGTAGTTGGGAGAACAGTTTAATATTAGCTCTACCATATGGGATTTAGGTCTGTACCCTGCAGGCTACCCTAGGTAGTCATTGGCTAAAGCACATAACTATGAAATGAACCTTCTTCACATTAAATTCTTGTCCTGCCGGCTCATGCAGGAGTCATCGGCTGCTGCTGTCACCGAAAGGGCAGGCGTAAGAAAGTGGTGAATCAAGGAGAGGATTTTCCCTTCCCTTCCTAGAAGACGGCTCCGCATTCCGTGGGAGCTTACAGATCACAGCCGCTCAGTGCTGCCAGGAAACCACAGAAAGGCAGCAGAGTCATGCAAAAAGGTTTTTTTTTTTTGTTTTTTTTTTTTATGCAATCATATTGTCTATCTTTCAATGGCCTAGCAAAGTAGAAATCGTTCCAAACCGCCAGAACTGCTTTTTGTATTGCTCATCTGGAAGCTCACAGCATCTGACCCTCAGAGAATCCATACATGCCCAGCGGAGATGCGTCCTATGCACGTGGCCCAAACTTCTCAGAATTTGTCCTATGCAAAGAAGGTTTTGGAGACAGTGTTCTTTTCTTGTCGCTTGCACTTTGGCTTTTTTAATTGAAACTGAAAGAGGCCAGAAATCAAGCTTTCTTCCACCTGTTTTTTTTTTAAATATTTTTCCTTTATTGCAATAAATCATATTTTTTAAAAGAATTTAAAATCTCTCTTCCTAGCAAATAACCTTACATCCCTTTGTGTGGAATAAGTTCTCCTGTGCAAAATAAGCTCTCCTATAGCTATGCTACATGATAAAGGAAAATGAATATGTTAAATCTTGCTTTTATAAGAAAAGTACAGGTACTGTAAAAGTAGAACAACTTCCAAAGTGCTACACAAAAGAGAAAGAAGCTCATAACATAGGCAGAGTTGCAGAGCCTTTCATATTTTTATGAATCCTTTTATGCACATCATCTATGCATGTCAGTGAAAGATCTACAGCTGATGGAAAAATAGCCTTGGAGGTAAAGTGCTGGAGTTTGTTTTCCTCAAGGCTAGCTGGTAAAGGTGACATGCTGTCTCATGTCAATGTTCTCAGTGAACTTGTGCCCCAATTATGATGTTATAACTGGTTGGCTGGATGAGGGCAGAGCAGCAGATGTCATCTACCTTGACTTCAGCATGGCTTTTGACACTGTCTCTCATAACGTCCTCCTTAGGAAACTGAGGGAGTGTGGAGTAGACGAGGGGACAGTGAGGTGGATTGAGAGCTGGCTGTGTGACAGGACTCAGAGGGTTGTGATTAATGGAGCTGGGTTGAGTTGGAGGCCTGTAACCAGTGGTGTCCCCCAGGGGTCAATACTTGGACCAGTATTGTTTAACATATTCATCAATGACCTGGACGAGGGCACAGAGTGCATCCTCAGCAGGTTCGCTGATGATACCAAACTGGGAGGAGTGGCTGACACCCCAGAGGGCCGTCCTGCCATCCAGCGTGACCTAGACAGGCTGGAGAGCTGGGCAGAGAAGAACCTAATGAGGTTCAACAAGGACAAGTGCAGGGTCCTGCACCTGGGGAGGAAGAATGTCAGGCACCAATATAGGTTAGGGGTGGACCTGCTGGAAAGCAGTTCTGAAGAAAAGGATCTGGGGGTCTTGGTAGACAGTAAATTATCCATGAGCAAGCAATGTGCCCTTGTTGCCAAGAAGGCCAACAGAATTCTGGGCTGCATAGGGAAGAGTGTGGCCAGCAGGTCAAGGGAGGTCATTCTCCCCCTCTACTCTGCACTGGTGAGGCCACAACTGGAATACTGTGTCCAGTTCTGGGCTCCCCAGTTCAAGAGAGACAGGGAACTACTGGAGAGAGTCCAGCGTAGGGCAACTAAGATGATTGAGGGATTGGAGCATCTCCCTTATGAGGAAAGGCTGAGAGAGCTGGGACTCTTTAGCCTGGAGAAGAGAAGGCTGAGGGGAGACCTTATTAATGTTTACAAGTATCTAAAGGGTGGGTTGAAGGAGGATGGAGCCAGGCTCTTTTCAGTGGTTCCCAGTAACAGGATGAGGGGTAACGGGCACAAGCTGGAACATAGGAAGTTCCGATCAAATATGAGAAAAAACTTCTTTACGGTGAGGGTGCCAGAGCACTGGAACAGGCTGCCCAGGGAGGTTGTGGAGTCCCCTTCTCTGGAGACTTTCAAGACCTGTCTGGATGCAGTCCTGAGTAATGTGCTCCAGGCAATCCTGCTTTAGCAGGGGAGTTGGACTAGATGATCTCTAGAGGTCCCTTCCAACTCTGAAATTCCATGATTCCATGATTCTGTGATTCCGTGATTGCCTGACCCATGATATTTTTTCTCCTAGATCAGCCAGGTGTGAATGTTGATCAGGTATTTCCTATTACCACATGACAGCAAAGCTTCCATTGCACGTTTTGTACCAGAACTACAGGAGTGAGGGGGCAGCTTCAGAAATTGCGGTGACATTGCCACTATTATTTTTGGGTTTCAGTCTTATATTACATCCCAGCACAAAGTTCTGGGCTTCAGCTATAAATAACTGCATTGACTCATGTTTCGCACTGGCTCCAGGCATCATAATGATGTATCTCACTTTCTACCTGACCTGTGGATGTATTAGTTACACAAAGACTGACTCAGTCAGTAAACCATGAGTGGAATCTACAGCCCCACCATGAGCTCAAAAATACATTCAAGCCACCTGTGAGGGATATCTTTAGAGGAAGAAGGGCGGAGATGGCTTTTGGCACAAACCCAGAATGCATCCTTTCAACTAACATTTGGCTTACTGGATTTTGTTATCCAGCTATATTAAGCTTCCCTTTAATGTTTTTTAACTTCTTATTTGTATCTTCCAGCCCCTTTCAGGGAAGATCATGTGTTCCTCACCTTTTGCAGCAGTATCATTTGGGGGTCGTATCAAGGCCAGGCCAACTTGGTTTACAGCGAAGTCAACTTCTTGAGGACTGAGCAAAAATTTATTTCATTACAAAATGGCATGAATCATGTCAGTCATTCTCTTGCCTGCTTTAGGATTGATTTACTTGCACTTATGAATTGTATTTATGCAGCTTCCATCAGCGTTGGTGATTCCAGTAGCAGGGAGCAGGATTCCTTTAGGCTGGTGGGTCCCTGTTGCCTACTGCCCTGACTCCAGTCTCTGTGCTGTTGGCTATTTCACTCTCATTTTTCTCCTTGGTGACAGAAAAAATAGTCTCCATAAAGGGAAGAAGGAATGACAGGGACTTGCTTTTTCCAAGTAGAAAACATTGTCCCAGATCTGACCTCAGCAAAACCGTTCCGTGTGGCACTTTACTAGTTATGCCTTAAAGAACTGGATTGTGTCCAGGCCCTGGTGTGGTACTAATTACCACAGCTTTTGGCTAAGAATGAACTATAAATCTTTAAACACCAACAAGTCTGATTAGGCTTGATTTTTTTTGGCACTGTTGTGATACCTAGAAACAGAAAACTGTTTTTGCAGAACAGGTTCAGTACATGTGATACTTCCTTGCATGCAACACTTATCACACACAGGTTTACTGATGCAGGAAGTGAGTTTCCCAGTTTTATTCTTTAAAAAATTGAGGTAAGGCCAGATCTTCAAGTGATAGAAATTGGCATAACACTGTTGTCCTGAGTCATGTTTTCAGTAGTTCAGGATATAGCTCTTGGATTTCAGTCCTGGAGGCTCGTGGTAGAAAAGGTCTATCAGGTCATGCTGTCTATGTCCCTCATCAGTGAAAAACAGTTCCCTTGCGTACAGAAATAGGAAGCAGCTCTACTTTGTTTTAAACATTTCCCTTCGACAAATAGTGTTTTTACCATGTTCCCTTGGGAGTCTGCTCCATTCAGATGGGGATTTTCCTGGCTCTAAGCTCTACATTTTTATTTCACATTCAGATCCACAATTTCTATATCCAGGTAATAATTTTCCCTTTGTCTGCTTTCATTCTTCAAATATCTGTAGACCATTGTCATGCTCCAGGTTTTTGTCTTTTAGACAACCTGCAAATACTTAACTCTTAGTTGTTCTTCAAAAAAGCCATTCACTTTAAAGCCATAATAGTTCTTAAATATCTTTTTCTAAATGCCTTCTGTCTGTCAGGAACCACTTGCTGCCCAGCAATGAACAGAATATGCAGGAGCAGATGACCAGGCTGGAGCAGAGACTTTGTAGGTGGTGAGAAGGAGAGGAGCTACAGACCTCCACATGCATGAAGGTGCTCGGCTGAGCTGTGGGTGTTGTGCTGAGTAGAGAACTCCTCCGTAGTAGCACTCAGTGGTCCTGGTTATCTTCCAGAACAGACAGAGGCAGAGTAGGGGAAGCATGTTTCAGCTCTTAAAGTAGTCTGTTTGAAGCAGTAACCCAAATCCTACCCAAGATTGCAGCCTCGTAGAGGTCAATTGCAATGATGATGTCAAGGAAAGTGACCAGGGTGTTACCTTGTATTTGGGATTTTCAGTCTTTCCTAAGTATTTTCCAGTGAAGATGATTACTCAAGTGTAGTGAATTTATGCTTATCAATGAGCAGGTTTGTCCCAATAGTTACATTTCACAGGCCTTACAGTAGTAGTCCAGGGACTCTCAGGCACACCCGGAATATGAGCAGAAAAACAGTGTGGCCTATATTGCTATGCTGCTTTCATGCATGGTAGTATTTGGAGCTGTTTCCTTTGGGACATACCACAAAAGGCAATGTACTGGCCATGGAAATTGATGGAAACTGCACACACTCTTTGACAATGCCTCTGAAATTTTATGAAATATTCCTTAAAAATACTCAATGCAACCTTTGCCCAGGTCGAAGTATTTGGACTGCACAGGAGTGTCTCTATTTGGCTTTGTATGCTGCTGTGAGGAACAAATAACACTTCCATAATAGAGCCCTCTTCTTCTCCTTCTTCTCTTCCTCTGCTTATAATCTTGTGCTCATTTCTACACCACTATCTGATGGACACAGTCCTTCCTCAACTCAGTGATAAAAATGTCTCTTCTCTTTCCAATGGCACACATAAAAAAATCACAAGTCTGCAGAAAATCAAGATAATAGAACAGATAGTTTCACACTTCCCAAGTGGTGGCTAGACCTCTGAACACAAACAGCCAAGGGGTTCTCAGCTACACATAGAGCCCAAAAGGTCTTTAAATGGATGCTGAGAATTTCTAAAACTCCAAAGGGGGGAAAGACTGACAAGAGAGAAGGATGCAAATGTCACAGTGCTCCTGTTGCAATGCCACATGTGACCCCTTGTGACTGGAAGAGTTTGTAGCTACCCAATTCATGAAGAGAGTTGGTTGATCAAAAGCAGGTTTAAAGAAGTTTGCAGAGTGAGAAACCTAAGCTTCTCATTAGGAACCAGTAAGGAGGAAAGACAGGTTTTACGGTCTTTCTTTCATCATGTGAAGGGAAAAATGCCTGCCTTTCTAGCCACTAGATACTAGAGATACCTTTTCTTTCAAGCCTAGAAGAGGATTTTGACCTTTCTTTTAAGAAAGAAGTTCTATTGTTTTATTCCTTCAACGCTGATGCGACCTCATAGATTAGGTACATATGTATCATCTAACCTTCTGCTGTTTGATACCATCCAAATGTGACTGCTGTGAGTGTGTAGCTACAGAAGTGTCAGTATCTGAAGAATTTCTGTGAGGCAGTTAGCCACTGGCCTCTCCACATCAGGCTGAAGTGGGCAGGAGTTCCTCCATGTCCCCTGGATGTCTGCCGCACACATCACACACAGTGACAACCCTGAACCTGAAAGCTCCCTGTTACAGAATGATTGCAAAATTAGCAATGCGATTAGAATTGCTATTAATTGCTATTAGATTGCCGCAGCAAAGGCCAGTTTGGTACCAGACTCCAGTCCTTCCAGCACCCCTTTATGAGGCACTTAGCAGGCTCAAGGTGATGTAGTATATCTCTTAGTTAAAGATGCCAAGAATGAAACACAGAGACAGAAACACTCCCTCCATGACTTTTGGTGTGGTCACAACCCGGAAAAATGCAATCATACTGAAATGAATGAATGATGTGGTCAGTCCACAGGAATGTCCTGAAAATAACTTGCAGAAAAATACAGTTCCGTTGTATATTCTATACCTGCCTTGCATATCTATAACTTAGATAATAAGTCATTTTGTCTGGTGTATGAGGAAATAATATCAATTTATGCTAAATAAATTAGGAAAGTGAACCTGAGAAAATGTGAATCATCTAAAAACTGAAACAAATATACCGTAAAATTATAGGAAACAGTTTTCCATATTGTGTCTTTGATCAGTCATATTGGCTGAATTTGACATTATATATTTTATCCCAAATGGTTGCTATTATTTCTACATTGATTTGGCTGGAGGCAGCCCCAGAAAATATGAAATCACTTGTAAACCCATTACTAGCCAGATGGTTGGGAAAGGTCATGAATGAGAGGGAAAAAAAGTGGCCAGTTGCAGAATCCAAACCATAAATATGGGACCTCTCAACAGACACCCAAATATGTAGTTGGAAAGAAGAGTAGAGAATATAATGTGACTAAAGAAAAAAAAACCTTTATTAATGTTACAATGATTCCTGAATGTGTATCTCTCTCATTTTTTATAGAAAAGAAAACACTACTACAAGACTGTAACTAGATCTTTGTTTTATACTTATCCAAGTTTATATAAACAACCTATTCCCACATTTTTAATGTGCATGTCTCTTTTTGGATACATACACAGATGTAATATTTTAAGTCATTATAGCATTAAATATTTTTTGGTTCTTTGTTTCCAGGGTACTCAGGCACAACACATAGCCTGAACTGTTTGTTTTATTTGAATTCAGTCTCCGCATTCACTTTGTTACTGTTAAAGCCCTGATAAAAAAGACAATAGTTCAATTTATTCAATGAGACCAGGCCGTGTTTCAGATCAGACACAATCCTGTGGCTCAGAAATATTCTCATTCCACTGAAGGCTTGCTGTACAGACTTGTAATTCCCTAGCTGGTAAAATGGACCGCAGTCCTCATTGTCATGAGGCACGGAGGGCAAAAGCCAGTAAATACTGCATTTTAAACTGGGAGAGGCACTACAGTGTTTTCCAGCTGCTGGAAAACTTGTAAATGTAAGTGTATGTAAGCTGATGGCAATGATGCAGTGCATTTGGTTACATACATAAGCCATATGGTCAGTTGATAAATGTTAGGAGATCTAATGTCTTGTTAAAATGGAAGTGATGGTGCCCATCCCTTTGTTTTGGTGTGCGGATTTGAGTTCCACAGCCTGCATCCTTGCAATGCCAGCACTCTGTGAAGAGCAGACATCGCTCTGTAGGGCGCACACAGTCAAAAAATCCCAGAAGGCTCATAGATCCTTCAGCCTCTTCTTGTGTAGACCTTGATTCTGTCCTCCAAGATTTCACTGAGCACTGGGGGTGCCAAAGCACCACCTTTATTCAATAGTAATTGTGTAAGACCTTATCTGGATGCAGAAGTCTTATACAATATTAACACAAATATTCTGCATTGCTACTACTATGGTCAATGTAACTAATTGGTTCCATTGCCTGGACTTTGTCTCTAACAGTAACCACGAGCCAGATCCTCAATCTGATACCAGTGTGCTTCCTGAATCAAATCTGCTAAGAAAAATAAATAGAAGACCCCTCCCTGTAGTGGGAGGTGTCACTGCCCTTGGCAGGGGGGTTGGAACTAGATGATCTTTAAGGTCCCTTCCAAGCCAAACCATCCTGTGATTCTATGAAGAGAAAAAAAATAAAATCAAAACACAAGGAAGCGAGTGTTGCTTATAATTCTTAAAATTGTATGAAAATACTAAGTTGTGGCTCCTCTGTAAAAGAATCTGAAGCTGATTAGAGGAAAGGACTTTTCACAGAAACACAGCAGGACTTAAGTCTGGGGTAAGAACTTTGAGTCTCCTGTGTTTTGCCAGTAGCAAAACGTACTCTAAGGAAGTAGAAGTTTCTTGAAGTTGTGGTTTGCCATTTTCTAAATTGCATCCCAGTGCTTGATATTCCAGATAAGGAGTGGGCCCAACTGGAAGTAGAAATTAAAGCTCTTCTAAACAGCTCTGACAATTTGTCCAGCATTCATCATTCGCATCTAAACACAAATTTGAAACAAGCTGGAATATCTAAAGGCTTTGTGTTTAATAAAACTGTAGATTAAAGGCTGCAGTATTACCGCAGGCCACAGTTTATTGACTGTTTCCAGCAGGCAGCGTGCCATAGAGTTTGAAAATGTTACGGAGACATACTACATTATCATGGTGATGTTGCAAGAAGATTTCCGGACCATTTTTCTGGCAGTAAGAGAGCTAGTACGAGCTGTTCATAGAAAATCCATCACTCCAAGCTATCCATGTGGCTATGTACAAAACCCACTCTATTCTTGTAAACCTAGCTCAGATGTAACTAATCATTGTGGTCTGGCATTTTGAATGTGGCATGCACACTGTGTCGCTGTCAGGAGCACATCTCAGCAATCTTCTCAGCTTTTCTCTGCCCTCGACACAAATGTGGCTTGGGGCGACCAGATGACTGAGCAGAAAAGGACGGAAAAGCACTTTTGTATTTTACAAATATGTGGCCAATCCCAGGTGAGATTCCTTTGGAGTCCGGTCAGCCAGTTCAGTCCACAGGGAGAGAGCTGGTTTGCAACTCTGCATGGGCAAAGGCAACAGAGAATGATAGTCTCACAGGTGAATTCCTGTTCTATATTTGTACCACTCCCCTGACTCTTCACCTGAGCATCCCATTATTTCATGGCCATTAGTGAGTGTGATTTTTCTAACAGCCATGAAATCAAGGAAGACGCGCTAAACATGCCACAGAATCACAGAATCACAGAATGATAGGTGTTGGAAGGGACCTCTGGAGATCATCTAGTCCAACACCCCTGCCAAAGCAGTTTTGCACTGAGTATGTGCAACTGAGATGTGAAACCATCACTGTCTTGACCACAGGAATATTCTTTCAGATATTCAGAAATATAAATGACTGATGTCTACATCCATGAAGCTTATTAAACTACTTGGCTTTTTATTTATCCATACCATTCATTATTTAATTGTAGAAAACTATGTTCTTCCGTTTCTCTCAGCTGCTCATCTCATAAGAGACGTAATACCATGGCTATTTTATGTACACTGTGGAATATTTATTTAGGTGAAACAGGCTCAAATCCAATAACATCAATGGTGATTAAGCAGACCACTACGTTATACCCTTTAATAACAATTAGCTGCCTCTTCCTAGATTAGGAAGATTTTCTTTAAAAAGGGATTATTTTTATTTATGAGCAAACAGGTAAGGTGCACCTTACCTTGTACATTACCATCCCTTGAATCAAAGTTTTTCAGTACTGTTTCACTGGAACTACAGATACAGCCACAGAATATTCACTCTGTCTCGGGGTAGGCATATCATAACATATGAAGGTAAAAAGTTGTGAAACTGAAAAATTAAAAGGTAAGCTTCTTTCAGAGACTAAAACTCTTGTAACTAAAACAAAAATTAAAGAAGTACAGTATATTTAGTAGTGTGTTCCTGCTCCTTTTTAAAATTCAGTCAGGGTTAGCAGAATAGATCTGCTTTATGCACCAAGAAAGTACTGCAAATAATAATAAAAAAAGAGTACATTATTTCCTTATGCTCGTAAATGTTCCCTCTAAAGTGTAATAATACATGTTGTAAGTATATATTGTAATTCCTTGCCTGTGGTTTTTCTTAATGATGATCTTAATGAAAGCTGAGTAGTTTATTCAGCAGACAAACATCAAATATTAGTTGAGGAGAAATCCCTAGGCCCTGTACAACGCAGACCTGTGTGGACTTAATCATTGTCTTCAAACACTGTTTTTGTGTGTGTTTGTCTCAGCTAATCAGGTTTCTGTCTTTGTGAACACTAGGGTCACTGCTCTCAAATTAATGGGAAAATACTAAAAAATAATCCTGCTCTGGTGTAAGTCATTGAAATTAATAGAGAATTAGAGAAAAAAAGTTAGGCTAGCATATTTTTTCATCCTGTTTTGTTTACTTCAAGAAACAGAACACATTCAATTACTTTTTTAGTATCTGGAGGGCTGTTTCATCTCGTGATTCAGGTAAAGGCAGCATTTTTTCCCTCTATTTCTACAGCTAATGGGAAACAAATGAGGGTGCCTATTAGGCCCTGTAATTGAGGCTAAAAGCCCAAGAAAACTTTACAGGGGAAGGTAACCCCCTTCATCTTCTTTCCTTTCCACTCACTTCATCCTGTGCCAGCTATAGAACTTTCCCTGGATCACACGACAAAGGTGTTAAGTGACCTCCTAGGTTATCTGTTCTTCTGCAGACAGGGAATCACTTCTTGCAGCGCATGAACACTAGCTGGTTTGGGCTTAAGTGGAGCCATGAGGCTTCCTAGAAAGCTTTGTCTTGCTCCCCATTCCTCTTTCTTACATTATAACTGAGGAAATAGCATGAAAACATGTAAAAGGAAATTTCAAGCTCTCCTGTCTCCACAACATTCTACATTTCTGTGTATTATTTACTTATTTTTTATCCTCCTTTTTCAATTTTTTTTTTTTCCAAAGAAGACGTCTCTGTATGCCTCCTCTAAAGTCAGAGCCCAGATTTAGAAGAATGCGCAGCTTCACAGTGAGGAGTCTCGCAGAAACAGCAAGAGTTTTCTCCTGTTACCTACCACAGTGAAGAAGTGTGAGCAAGGCAACAGACCCCTTGTAAATCCCTTGGTAATGATAAATGAGCGTAAGAGAGCTGCCAGACCTTGTTGAGAGAGGAGGGCAAAGAATATATATATATAAAAAATATAAAAATATAAATATAAATATCTATATGCATACCCTGCCTACAAGACACTTCATGCAGCTTCATGTTTCATCATAAAAATAATTTCATAACCTTAGCTGTTGACAGTTATAGCCTTCATATATTAAAATTCATAGGTTGGCTCAGACTCCAACACCTGTGACACCATCAGGTGACCCAGTCTTCCAGAGTTTTCCAGAGTTTTCTGGAGTTTTCCCAGGCTATGTGTTGCTTACTGCCTTCATGTTGGAAAGTATTTTCCTGGATTGCAACTCAAAATCCAGAATGCAAGTATCTAAATGTTTTCCTTCACCATGCCTCATCCAGATATAAGGGAGTGATTGTTAGAGACAGAGCTTACAGCCATTCTGTGGCATTGCTTCCCTTAACATTTGTATTACAGAATGGGCTAATGGCACTGCTGGGAGAAAACGGGATATTTAACTACAATCTTAGCTCCTAGCTGCAATTTTAGTCATCTCAGGACCTCACTCAAAATCTCATGAGAAAATTCCAGCAAAAGCGTCAGAAATGCGAAGCAGTGACAAGAGGGAGATGTAAAGTCAGCACAGCGAAGGAAGGGCTCAAGTGCCCTTTAATGTGAATGCAGAGCGCCAATACACTGTGCTGCTTTTAATGATGTATAATTGTGCCCCATCTGGCTTCAGATTGTGGTATTGTCACAGTTTCCTTGAGGTGAAGAGTGTTGCCTAGATGAAACTTAGAATTCAGCTCAAAATGTAATGAAAAATAAAGGAGGTCTTGCCAGAGAGCACCTGGGTAAAATGTCTGTGCACAAGACCAGCAGCAGTTAGGAGAGGTGATGCATGCTGACCATTGAACTAATACCCTTCAGGTACATTTCTCGCCATTAACAGTATTTTGGACATTATGAGAAATCCCAGCAAAAGGTGTCTGCCCAATTTTTAATTGTTTATTTCTTCTCTATTAAAGCTGGCCAAATAGCTTAAGAAAGGATTTGCAAATAGGTTAGAGATTTGCCACTATTCACAGGTTTGTTTGATACTCAAATGCATCTGACTGTCCGTCAGGCCACCTTGAAGGCATTCGTAGGTATAAACTCTTCTTGAATGTTAGTGTAAGTCATTGTAATGGAAATTCATAGTGGAAAACTTCAAGATGCAGAGCAGAAATACCATCACGATTCACATGTGAACAATTGCACAGCATGCAAAATAAGCATCACAAAAGCGAAGGGTGAGGTTTTCAACTATTTGGTGAGTACTTTCAAGTCTCGTGTTGATCTGAAGAAATAAGAATAAAATGAGCAAAACGAAATTACCGTCAAAAGAAGAGTAAGATTTCCAAAGTTTTCCCAGAATTTCCTCATGATATTATATTTCACACAATGATATTTTAGACCAGCATTGCAAGTAATGGGAATGAAACGAATACAAGAATATTTCTTTTAAAAAGAAGATACACAATTTTTTCAATTTTAATCCACATGTAGGCCTCCAAATATTTGCAGAGATACAGAGCATTCAAAAGTCATGAGAGATCAATTCAGTTCAAGACTATATCAACCAACTATTCATATTGTGGTCAGAATGTAATCCCCACTGTCTTTTTCTCATTCACTCTCCAATTATAAATTAATTGAATTTCTATTTTCACAACATTATGAGATGTTAGAAATAATTTCAGACGGAAATATCTATGAAGTGAATAGACTGAAGCTTTAACAAAAATCTAGAGGAAAATAGTAACTAAATATCTTTTTAAAAGCATTTAAGAACAAAATCTCCATTTTGAATTTTCGTCTATCTGAGTTTACACGTACTTAATGTGATTAACTTTAAGAACATTTTTCCCTTGGTTCTGGCCCCAAGGTCTGAATGATTCAGCCTACAGTAATTTCCATTTCACTGTCAAAGGCAGCAAAACTGAAAATGGCTGTTCCTTTCCTTGTTAACTCACATTTTACATATTTTGCTTTGCCTTTGAAGCGACTATTCTTGGAAACCATTCACTCTTCTGTCCTTTTGGATATCAGGGTTGTCAGAAGTACCATATAATAATTCGTATAACGAACCCAGTTAAAACCATCTCATGGTTATGAAGAGCTGCTGGAGAGAAAACCTTCGCTTTCTGACTCCTGATCCACACTGTAGCTGTGTCCTCTCCCTGTCCCCTCTCTGTGCCCCTGCTCAGGCTCAGTTCATTGCAAATCTTTTGGTGGGGTCCATGCATTGCCCACCGGCTCACCTCAGTGTGACAAGCCTGGTGGCCCCTCTGTCTGCCTCCAGTGGAAAGCAGGTGTTGGCAGCTCATCCCATAAACTTCTGCAGACACCTTGCTTTGTTTTCTGTCTTTGTGTGAGAAGAGTTTAGACTAATGAGCCACTTCATAAGACGCTGCCCAAATCCTCTTTCTAAAGGCTCACTACCATCTGGTTCATAAGCACTAATCTATACTAGACCTGCTGTTACTCAATGTAATAAAAAAAGGGCGGGGGGGGGAACCCTCATTCAGTCATTCCCATCACCCTGTGTTGCCACTCTGCCACGTCCTACCTTATTTGTCAGCTTTGGACTGGGGGCTGTGGAGATCTGAAACATCAGCAACATTCTCAGCACACATTTTCTGCTAGTTGAGCCCTGCTTCCAGTTGTCAGCCCAAATCCTTTCTCTTGTGACTTCTTCTAATATGAAGTGCCAAAAAGTTTCACACGGTAGCAAGTAGAAGTGTTTCTGAGCAGGACGGTGCAAACGGTGCCATTGCTGTTGAAAGAGAAACACAAACCCCCTTCTCTAACCAGTCCAGCCCCAGCCATCAGCCACAAGCTAGCGACTGTAAATGCAATTTTATACGTTTGTAAGACTGGGTCAATAGTTAAGTCTCCAGCCTACAAATTGATGCAAACACGGAGCCCAGCTCTCAGCTCCTTTTAATGAACACGTCAAAAGATAGAAGGTTATTCATATCTTCTGGTGGTGTGATCATACACTCACCTTATGGACGGAGGTCATTCCCCAGGATGGATGAAATACAAGTTCTGGCAGTAGCTTCGAATAGATAAATCACAATGGTCGCTTCCACACAGTGTCACAGCTTGTGTGCCGGTCGTCTTTGTAGTAGCTTTTTGAAAAGGTTAAATGAACCATATTCTTTGCAGTTAAGTAGCGGAACTATACCTGCTTTCTATAATACTTGAGAAAATTCTCTGTTTCCTATACGGCGTAAGGAAACACTTTTTCCTTCTCTTTGTGCTGTGTGTATGATGGGTACAAGGTGAGAGCTGACTGATGGTTTTGGTCTGGGCACCTTTTGCTCTCTCTGCTGGCAGCGTGCAGGAACAACAGCAGCACCCGGAGCCCTGGCAGGCTGCTGGGGCTGCTGGGGCTGCCGGGGGTACCCCCGAGTACCTCAAACCTCTGCATTCAGCAGTTACCAAAAGGGACCTTCCCACTGATGTGAAACAGTGTCAGTTTATATTTCTGCCTGAGCCAGCGTAACGTGCCAATGTCTTTCATGTATTTTTTGCCTCTTTGTATGAACTCATGCTGGAAGGTTAAATTTCAAGGCAAAAAAGTTAAGTATGGCAAGAAAATACCACCCTCAAGTGTCTAAGTATACATTTGCCTGCCTTGTAGTTTAATGTAAAAATGAATTAAGTTAATGAATTGCAAGGGAAGATAATACTTTGTAAAATGCTGTCTGCATTAGAAATAGGCTATTGGGAATGAGAGATTCCTCCACAAAGAGGAGAGATCACTCTCCTTTCTTGTTTTGTCTATTTGTTTTCCCTTTTTTTGTCCTACTGTGAGTGGATGTGAGAATTGTCCTTCAAACTGTATTTATCATGCCTGATTCTGCTTTTGACACAATAATGAGCTAGATCTACAAGCAATTTTATGTAGCAAATGCATTTGCTAACAGAAAGAGATGATCTCTAAATCAGGTGGATCTGTTAACATGTGACAATCGAAATGCAAAAATTAAAAAAAAATCCCCGTGATGATGAAAGTAAAAGCCTAAATTTTGTGCTGACAGATGATAAGGACAAGATGAAGCGATTCCCTTTCCCACAGCTGCAGTTCAACACCTGGAAATAGGGTGTGTGAACACAGCTGAAGCCACCACCCCGTCGCTCAGCTCTGGCTTCCGTGCAGGGCAGTGCCGTGGTTTTGGCCAAACTGGCCAATGGCTGGTGACAGATGTTCCCCCCCCAACCTCTCGTACACAGAGAGGAGGAGGAGAGATAAAAGAGAGATTTACAAGTTGAGAAGAAACTAAACTACTTTAATGAAATATTAATAATAAAATAAAAAGAGCAATAATGAAATAGATACAGTATATACAAAACCGTATTAAGTTCCCAGGATGATGACACCAGCAGGCACTGGGGAAGTCCCAGACCGGACTCAGCGATGGATGGGAACTGGATTTCACAGCTGGAGTCAGGAACACACAGATCAGGATCAAAGGCAGGTGAACAGACAGGGTCCTCCTCGGATGTCGGCCATTGAAAAAAGTGAGCTGACCTTTTGATCTCTCAGCTTTTATACTGAGCATGGAGCAGATGGGATGGAATACCCCTGTTCGTTAATTTTGGGTCACCTGTCCTGTCCGCTCCTCCCTGCAGGTGGGACCCCTCTACGCTTTTCCGTTTCCGATCCTCCAAGGTGGGACCCAACGAAATTAGCTGACTTTGGTTGTTATAGCAATAAGTATAAGCAAGAGCCTCTCTGTGTACCATTCCTTGGCACAAACTGTAAACATTGGTCTTATCACTCTGAGAACGAACTGTTTTCGACACAACATGCTGTTAATTTCAGAGAGTCAGAAGAGGACTAGCTAAGGAGTAAAATTACTAAACAGAAAGTTGATTCTGTTTTACCTCAAACCAGGACAGGCAGTAACTCCCAAAAACCACATGAGCACAAGGGGTGATTGAGTTTAACATTGGAAGAGAATTGCAAGCGGGAATGTTTACTTATGAAGGAAATGAATCATTGGGTTAAGAAGAAAAGATGGTGGGTCTTAGCAAAGGGCATAGCCTCAAACAAAAGCATTGTGTAATCACTTGGCAGAAAACCCCTAAACATACTACACCTACAAACAAGAAAGGTAAGGAGGTATTTCACTGAATTCGCCTGGAGGCTGTGCTCCACCTTCAGCAGCACGCTGGCTGCTGGTCAGATGGTGCATCCAACATTGCGTGACTTCTTGGTCACCCCCATCCTGTGTCAACCCATATTTGCCATGTAGGAGTTACTAGTTCTGTGGTATTTGAAGTGGCTTTTATTACCTGAGTTGAAGCATTGCTGGATATCAAAATGGATGGCAGGGTGCAAGCAATTTCTCATGGATTCCCAGTTTTGAAGGCCAGATAAGAATATTAGACAAGACCCCCAGAGCACATGGTATTTACTGACTGTCACCTACCTGTAAGACAGGCACACCTGGGATATATCAGGGCAGCAACAGGTGATAAAATTCATTCTCTTCTCCCTTCCATATGAGGATTTGTGGATCAAAAGAATCTTCTTCAGCAGAAAATTGTACACTTGTATCTCACCCTCTGCTGACAGAACACTTGAGTAAGTAGATGTGAAATCAGCTAAACCACAGCAGGACAAGGAAATGAGGAAGGAGGAAAGGGGTGACTGCTAGAGAGGGAAAGATTGCTTCTTTCCCCAGTAAGAAAAAACAAGACTCTTCCTTTCAACAGAGGAATTTGGTTGGTCTTACTCTCCCCTACCTTCCAACATCCTTAGTTTCAACACCAGACAAAAGACCCTAGGTAAGAAAACCCAGCATTCAATGATAGTTTTCTAGAGGTATTTTAGAGGGTCTTGTGTATCTTATCCATCTCTGACTGCTAGTCCTGAAAGGTGCAGGTCCCCTGGAGATGCTGTGTCACGCTGGTCAGCTTCCAAGCAAATGCCCTGGATACCCTCAGCCTCAAAGAGGCATTAGGTGCTCATATCCGGGCACCTGACTTTCACCTTAGGCGTGAATCAGGGTTTGCTTCCATGTGTCCAGAATCAAACATCCTGAGGTAGCTGTTGTGATCCTTCAGACCTTGCCAAAGGTCTTGTGGATCATTGCACACAAAATCTGTTAAAAAACATGGTTCAGTGGGAACCTCTAAGGACAGGGATATTCCAATTTGCTCAAGCTGTTCAGCTCCCAGCTTTTGCTCTTACCATGTCCCCACCTGCAGGGATGACATCTACGTCCCAATCCCCTGGCTGTGCTGCCCTGGTAATCCCCCTGTGCTGGGGTTACCAGGGCAGAGTGGGTGGCCAGCTGAGATCTTGCTGGAGCTGACTGACCAAAGCAAACTCTGCATCTCAAAATTGAGTTGTTTTTTTTTTGTCCTGTGGTTCCCCTAACATCTTCCTTTCATTTCATTTCACTGCTTCCTTGCAGCTATTAAAATCTGATTCAAGGAAAACTAGTAAAGAGGGAAGTTTTCCACTTACAACACATGATTAACAAGGAAACAGGCAACTTTCTCCTTCAAATACAAAGGCATGAGCTTTTTCTTGAAAAGCAGAAAAATATTTTAGCAGTCCTGCCTGGCACACCATCGAAGGACTTGCTTTCTGACTGTGAGTGCCCACCAAGTTCTGAATATTAATGGCTACATATCTCATATGAGTATCTGCCAGGAAAAGCCCTGGAAAATACAGTATAGGCCCCCATTATTGCTCTAACAGAACACCATGAAGCTAAACCAGAGAACAAATAAAACAAGACATCAAGATCCAGAACAAGTTGAAAGCCACACACTAAACATGCTAATTGATACAAGGTTTTGACAGTGCCTCTATATTTCTAGTATTTAGGGATTATCTTCTTCAGGATGTTGTGTTAATCAAAGATTGGGAAACATCATTGCTGGAGCATATGCAGAAAGTTGTCACTGTCAGTGCTGTCAGATATGCTCGTTAAGGTAAATTAGAGTAATATTCCCCTTTCAAGTAAGTAGGTGACTTTGACAGTGGCCCTCCAGTCATTTACTATGGGTGCCTTTCCCTGTCTTTAGGTTGGCAAACTAAGTTGCCTATGCTTATTTCTTCTTCACTTTCATTCCTTCACACAGTGTGGAGTATCATAACCTGCTTTGTCTCCAACTGCTTCTGAGCCTGAGCCATCCCTGGGATACAACTGAGCTGCCAGCTGACATTGAAGGAGTCACAAGCACCCATCATTGAATAGAAGCACTGAAATAGCAATAGGAATGGAGAAAAGTGGAATGGACACAGATATCACAGTAATGTCTTCTTTAGGATGTGATTATCCTGTTATTCCCCTATAGGCCAGAACAGAAGGTACTTTGATAAGGAAAATAGAGTCACAATGGGGACTCAAGCCTCTTGCTCATGCAAGCAATTGCTACCAATTCCTAAATCTGAAGTATTTAAAATAGTAAACTTCTTGCAGCATGTTGTTTTGAGAATATATTATTTTTCCTTCGAAAATTCAATCTCAAATGGTTAAATGTGTCTGGTTTGAAAAGAAAGGGGATAAGAACAGAGTACCCTTTTGTGTCAGAAGTGCTGAATTTTTGTATTTGACACATCATCTCAGTAAAACTCTGACTCTTCATTCCACAAAGGCAGTTTGGGTAACAAATTAACCCTATCTTTAAAAAACCCCAAAAGTTAAACAAAAGGGTTAAACAATCTGACAATGAGAGAAGATTTTTCATTCCAGATTACAGGAAACATTAAAGCTTGAGCCAAAACACATTTTTTTCACTTTGTTCATTTAACTATAAAACTCGGACAAATTTAGTTTTGGTTTGACCCAAACCAAATTTCTTTCCTATCTGAAAAAAACCATTATTTACTGACTTCAACTAATCACTTTAGTTTCCTTTTAGCAGAAGGGCCAAATCACATATTTTCTGGTCAGTTCCCAAATGATAGTAGGTAATGGCAAGGAGAGGAGGAGGGGGTCCTGCAGGACGTTTTGAACCAATCCATCTATGTTTGTAATATAATCCAAAGTGCCGTTAGACCACCCTCAAGGAGATAAGAAATAATATGTTAGGGGAGCTATGGAACAGGATTTTTATATTGAATAACACGGTTAGGTCGCACAGATGTTTCTTCTATTACACTAGTTTTAAATTTCTATTTCCTTCTGTAACTTAGTATTACAATGTTGGTTGTCTCAGTAATAATAGCAGTCCCTGCAGAAGAGATGACTCTCTTCATACCTATTTTAGGGAAAGCTGTACCTTTGGCCACCTAGAAATATTTGTCTCTGAAGTTGAAGGTTCAGCTAAATGCCAGCCCGTGACTCATTCGGTAATGAATAAACAAAGTTTTTATAATTGGCCTGCTAAATTCATACGGGAAGATTTGCAAAGGAGAGAAAGACAGAGCACTATCATTTGAGGTCCAGGGAACTATCTACTTCTATTCAAGCTGAAATTGAAAACTCTCCGTGCCCAGCAAGATCATGGAGCACATCCTCCTGGAAACTATGCTAAGGTACATGGAAAATAAGGAGATGATCAATGACAGCCAGCATGGCTTCATGAAGGGCAAATAGTGTCTGACAAGTTTGGTGGCCTTCTACAAGAAGATTACAGCAATGGTGGATTAGAGAGGAGCAACTGACATCATCTACCTGGACTTGTGCAAAACATTTGGCACGGTCCCACATGAGATCCTTTTCTCTAAATTGGAGAGACATGGATTTGATGGATGGACCACTCGGTGGATAGGAATTGGCTGGATGGTTACAGTCAAAGAGTTGTGGTCAATGGCTTGATGCCCAAGTGGAGACTAGTGACGACTGGCGTTTCTCAGGGGTCAGTACTGGGACAAGTGCTGTTTAACATCTGCGTCGGTGACATGGGCAGTGGGATTGAGTACACCCTCAGCAAGTTTGCGGATGACCTTAAACTGAGTGGAGCAGTCAACACACTGGAGGGAAGGGATGTCATCTAGAGGGACCTTGACAGGCTTGAGAGGTGGGGCTGTGCAAACACCATGAAGTTCAACAAGGCCAAGTGCAAGGTCCTGCACCTGGGTTGGGGCAATGCCAAATACAGGTTGGGCAGAGAATGGATCGAGAGCAGCTGTGAGGAGGAGGACTTGGTTGTGTTGGTTGATGAGAAGCTCAACATGAGCCGGCAGTGTGCCTTTGCAGCTCAGAAAGCCAACCGTATCCTGGGCTGCATCAAGAGTGGCCAGTCAAGGGAGTTGATTCTGCCCCACTACTCCGCTCTCATGAGACCCCATCCCTCTTGTGAGGGCGGTGAGGCACTGGACCAGGTTGCCCAGAGAAGTTGTTGTGGCCCCATCCATGGAAATGTTCATGGTCAGGATTGATGGGGTCTTGAGCAACCTGGTTTAGTGGAAAGTGTCCCTGCCCATGGCAGGGGATTGGAACCAGATAATTAAGGTCTTTTCCAAATCAAACCATTCTATGATTCTGTGAAACTGCTGGGAATTTGGAGGCAGATTCAACAAAAAGCTGTTTTCAGGGCACCAAAGAGGTGTGAGATTTGTTTGAAAGTTCAGGGCGTTCCCTGTCTTATTTGAGTCTGTTAACTCCTGGCTGCTGCAAATCAAGTCTAAATTTGACAGATCCTTATGCTACAGCTGACTCACAGGACATGGAAAGGACCGTATCAGGGCAGCTTAGTAATACTTAATTAAAAGAAGATGTGGCAGCATTTTAACATGCACAACTGTTTATACATCTTATCTCCCCACCACAGGAAGGCATTTAATTTCCACATTTGAAGTTTTCTGAACAAAAATGGTCCTAGGCCATCTTTAATATCCATGAAGCAGGGCTGAAACCTCTGTTTATCTAAGCTCTGTATCATATAAAGACGTCTTTTTAACCTGCCTATTATTATACAGTCACCATAAGAATCTCTGATACCTTATGACTTTTTTTCTTTTGTTTTGTAGAAAACAAAACAATGGAAGAGTTTGGGGAGCTATACAAAATGTTTGGATGCAGGAGTGTGATCGGCATAGCTGGGGCCCCTCTGAGGTCATTTTGGGGGCTTTTTGTAGTTGTAATTACTTCCTACTGTGCCTGCAGCCCGCTCCGTCAGCCGGTGCGGGGCAGGCTGTGGGTGAACGGCCATGACTCTGCTTCCTCTGGCGTCCCCTCGGGATGGCAGGGTGTTCCCGGGATGCTCCACAGCAGCCGGCGGAGGGCGGGACAGCCATCTTGCACAAGCCGCCGCCTGTGTCTGTCTCTCATTCACTCAGTGTCTACGTCACCAGAAGCCTTTCATCATTTCTGGTTTTGTCAGACTTCTGCAACCAATTTTTGAATGAGGCTGGGGATAACGTGAGATGGAGAGGTTATCCACTTTGAAACAGAGTGAGCTGTGGTGCTCTCATTCCAAATGTGAGATATCTCTCTAGCTCACAATCCATCTCCTCCCTGTCCCAGAGAAGGAAAATAAATGAATTTCCACTGGTACAACAAGATCTGCCCAATGAGGTGACTTACATTTATAGTTGTCACATTTGCAGAGTGAGTAGCATTTATATACTAGTCAATTTTCCATACAAGTATCTCAGTGAGCTCAAACACGCAGACACGTTGCAAAAAATATCAGAAGAATATTTAATAGTTGGACTCAGTTGATCTCTCTGCAGATGATACCCAGCAGCTCTTTCCTGCTGATATCTAGCCTATCTGGTTTTAAAATATCACATCAAAACTACACTTCATTGACTTCAAACTTTGGTACTATTGGTCTGCTCAGTCAAGCAAAAACAGTGTTCTGCCACTATCTGAGCACTACTCTTCCGTAGCTTTGTAGTTTTGCCCATGTGATATGTAGCACTCATGTGTGGCAATATTTCCAAGATTATATCTTGGGCCATAATTTACAGAAATGCATTTGTTTGCCATAAATGTCAACCATGTTTCCCAGCTAAGGAAAAGCAATGAGTGTTCCAGACATTGGCCAGTTCCTGCCTGGAGGACCTTGTTTCCTGAGGAGAAAAAAGAGAGGGAATTCATCTGAACTGTGCATGTCTTTAGTGAAGGTCTCTATGTCTAGGTTAGTCACCTTAGATTCCCTTTGTAATCAGTGGAGACCATTGATACAGTCACCATACTTTCTGTTGACTAGATTAATCTGATCCTGAAATGACCATACTACTGATCGTACTGGGTGGACCTACTTGTCTGGAAAGGGAGACATGACAACTAGTTCACAAGTAAACACCCAAAATTCAGCAAGACGTTTCCCATTTCTAAATCCTGCCTAAGAGCTTAGTTATCACCGAGATCAACATAATTAAACACGATGTACTTGGTATACTCTTCTATGCATATCTGAGGAGCTGGACCTTTATTTCTAACTTCATGCATGGGATCAGCTCCACTGTGAGATTGGCTCACATATGTATATAAAAGTTATCCTCGTGTGTAAAAGTGGGTACAGGGTAAAGTTCTCACTAGAAAATGACTACTTTTTCTTCTTGAGAAAACCAGTATGAATGTGTGAATGCTGAGATTTTTAGATCATGTTACTGTGTCAGCTTTTACAATAAGCAAAAGCAAGAAAAAAGATGAAATAAAACTGCAGCTGGGAACAATTTCAGAACTGGGGAAAACATACACCTGAGCTTTGGGGAGCACTTCATCTTGAAACAAAATCTGCCCCTGAACTTTTGTGACCCCCCTCTAAATATCTTGCAGTTCTTATAGTGATGCTCTATTTACCTGCTGAACATGCTGCAATATGTGTTTTATTTTTACCTGTGGTTGGTATGTTCTCTCCTGTCTCACAGCTTGTTTATGACCTACAGATGTCAAATGTTCCTTGGAGGCTCAGTAACTTGGGATAATGCTCCAAATTGGATGACTTTGACTTCTTCATGAACCTTTGAGTTTCCCTTACAAATGCCAGGGTATATGCTGTTCTTTGCTTTTTAGAGTGTTAGTGTAGGTGCAAACTATGTGTGCAGGGTATTTCTTTGGCATCTTTGTTCCTTCTCATTTCTAGCTCCTTTTTTTTCCTCCTGACCTTTTGTGATATGCAAATATCACACATGCACCAGAGAAAACGAGCACAGCAAGACTGGGACGTCACAGTGTCCTTGTGGATGTTCCTATATGGATTCAACAGTTTTCACATCTCCTGGGTTTGCAGCAGTTTGATTTTCCTGGCAGCCTTGCTTTCAGTTTCTGACTCTCCTGTCTCTGGGAAGCTAACTATCTCCATATGTTCAGGCACTTCCTGAGATGGAGCTAAGCAGTGCTTGATCACTGGGATGATAGTCTGGCATCCAGCTCAATGAAGCCCTTTGTTTAAGCACCACGTTTATTGGTAGAGAACACCAAGCATCCCTTCCTCCTTATCAATGGAGGGATTTAAATACTCACTTCATTCAACATGAGGTATTGCCCCCACCCCCTTTGCCATTAAATGGCAGTTAAAGGACCAAATGAAAAGCAACAGCAAGTTATTGGTCTCAGTAGTGTTAAAGCAAGATACGGTCCCACACACAGGAAATGTCACATTTGATATAAAACAAGTTTCAGAGTAATAGAGTTGCCAAATTATTTGAAGTGATGTGTATTTCATATATGTATCTACCACTCTAAATCAGTGCCAGACAGTTGTCAGATAAGGGAGGCATAGTTCTGAATGCAGATGAGCTGTAAACAGACACCAAGGCTGGAAGGATCATTAGAGCTGGGTCACAGTGAGTTAGACTATCCGTTTCCCACAGGTTAACAGAATTAAATATTAAAGAGGAAATAAAAATAGTGACCTTGCTTTCTCTCCTTGGACAGAGTTTAGGAACAGACAGAGACGTCTCTCGATCCACACTACTACAATGGCTGACACAGTATAGGCTAGCAATAATTTATGTCCCACCCACTAGATGAATAAAAAAGGAGGAAGGCTGACTCAGAGGTGTGTCACTGTGTCAACAAACATCTGTAGTAACGCATTTCATGAGTGTCATGGCTGTGTCTTTTATAAGAATATGACCATTAGACTGACTGGGGTTTAACAGCACATTTCATGAAGCAGAGAGAATAATATGGATCCCATTAGTGATACAGGCTAACACCCAGATATGGATCCTTGACATCATAGTCTTGGGAAAGTAAGATGTATCAGGAGCCCTACATGGACTGTTGGGTGGTGGTAAGCTAGGCAGGCACATTGTTGATTTGGTTTATCTTTTTTTATCTTTTTTTTTCCCTAAACTGTTTTTTCCAAGAAAGCATACTGCAGTCTGAAAGGCTGTCCTATCAGTAGATAGAATCACAGAATGGCTGAGGTTGGAAGGGACCTCTGGAGGTCATCTGGTCAAACACCCCTGCTCTAGCGAAGACACCTAGAGCTGGTTTCCCAGGACTGTATCCAGACGGCTTCTGAATATCTCCAAAGATGGAGACTCCACAACCACTCTGAGAAAGCTGCTCCAGTGCTCAGTCACCCTCACAGTGAAAGTCTTATCCTTAGATTTGAAAAGATGTACACTTAAAGGAACTAAGAAGGGTTAGAAGTAAAATTATTCCAGGAACTGCATAACTGCACACAAAAAAAAAAAGAAAAAAAAATCCCACATCAGAACTTGAAACAAGTTCTGTAAAGTACTTGCTACAATACAAGAAAATCATCGTGACCAGTGGATTTGCCTTTCAATGGCTATGCAAGTCATACTTAAACAATTTGTACCAGTTTTGCTGCCAGTCCTGTGAAAACTCAAACAAACGAAGAAACAGACAAACATCTTCAAGCTCCCTCAAGAGTCTCCACCTAATATTTTAAGAATGACTTTTTATCAGACTTTGAAATTTTGAATGGACACCTGGTATGGCATGATTTTTATCATGAAGTTACAAAGCAGGAAAGAGAATTGTGCAAACAGTGTGTGAACTGAAGCATGCAGAAGCTGATAACAAGACCTTTTCTCCAAGCTAGCTAGCTGGTGCCAAATCTCGTTGGCTCATATTCAGGCAATTGCAGTTGGAGTTGCTTTCCCATATCTGCAGCTTGCAAAATATGTATCTTAATATTGGCAACTGCATTCTTGCATATGGGAGGACAAAATAATTATCCTAGAGTCAACTGCCGTAATTGTTCTGGATGGGAATCATAGGGCTCCTCTGAAGGTCCAGACATATGGTCAAGTTACAACATCTTCACAAATGATTGTGCATCAGGTGAGCTCTCAGGATTTCCAATAGCTGCTTAGGAAATTGCTCGGAGTCTCCTCAGTGCTGAGGCAATGCGGCACAGCTCCTGTGAATTGCAGGAGTTACAACAGCAAAGGTCTGGCCTGATGCCTCGATTTCAGGAGAACAGAGGACCCTTAAGAGCAGAGCACAGAGGGATCATGATGAGCACAACTCCGATGTCCCTTGAGAGCTGTGCAGCAGCTGTATCACAAGTGGAAGTGACATGCCTCAGTGTCCAATGCAAAGGAGATGGGCAATGCATCACCCTTTAACTTACGCTTGGTCCATGTCAAGATACAGACTTTTTCCGCCATCTCTGTGACCCTGCTTTGCATATTTGCATTTTCTGAGTGCTGAGACTTCAGCCTGTAGGAAGATTCCAGGCAAAGGACATTTCCGTCATTTTTCTGGCACACTGCTGAGGCTAATTCACCCACAAGTCATATGGTCATATGTCATATGGTCAGAAGTCATATGGTATCAAAAGAATATGCCTTCAAAAAATGGTCACAGCTACCCTACGGTTGATACAACAGAGGGAAACAGGATAATTGAACAGTGTGGGGACTGTGAAGGCATTTGACTGCCAAATGGATGCTGTGGGTGATGTTAAGGGAAATGAATGATTTGGGATTAGGGAAATGGGAAAACACACACACACACACAGATCTTGTATCAAATTCAGCTTTCAAAAAGTGGCTTTTGTGGTTATATGTAGCTATCTGACTTGTCTTTTTGACCAGAAGTTGCTCGGGATGAAAAATTCATAGTGCTCTGTGTTCATACAATGCTAGACTCTACGTCTACACTTAGCCAGGGGGTCCAGGAGCACTTTACCTCTGGGGTCCAGCTGTGTGATGTGATGACACGCAATCTCTCTTCACAGTTTGTTTGTTTGTAACTGGGGTGTATGGACAGGAGGCAGCTGCAGTAAGCTCTGAGGACAGTAGAAGAACAGGGAGGCCCGTGTTTGCAGGATGCACGCCCAAGTGCATTTGGTACTCAGTTAAGACACTATTTTTGACATTTGGCCCAAACTGTGATCCTTAGGCAATACCAAAGTGTAAATAGAAAAAATGAATTGAATACTGATGTGGTGCACTGTGCTGCTCCCTGACTATAAATACCCTGGCTGATTCATTAGTTATTTCTGAGTTTTTCCTGGAGTTTGTTCTTTCAGACTGAAACTTCAAGGTTGTAAACCCCTACAAGCTTGAATTCACAATCCTGAGACTCCCCACGGCTCTCAGCAGACCGTCTTCCCTGGGCAAGGCCAAACACCAGCAGAACTGTCCACAGGATTGTGGCCAAAGCAGGAGTGCAAGTGGATCTACTGACCGCAGCACCTTGTGCATGGATGAAAAAGGAATTTGACTAATTCCTCCCTGGCTCTTTCCCTTTCTCTTGCACTGCTCATGTGCAAAAACCTTCCTCTTCTGCCCAGAAAGATGTTTCATTGAAGGTGACAAGTCCAAATCAAGAAAAGGTGCTTTCTGAAAGCAAAGGTCTTGAAGAATTTTGTGACTATTTCCTGATGCTTTTTTGCTTGGAGAGTATAATCAGTGAGTTGGTGACATAAGAAGAAAGACCTAGTTCAAGGGGATGAAAGGCTTGCTCTTTCTTTTTCTTTCTTTCTTTCTTTCTTTCTTTCTTTCTTTTTCTTTCTCTCTCTCTTTCTCTCTCTTTCTCTCTTTCTCTCTTTCTCCTTCCTTCCTTCCTTCCTTCCTTCCTTCCTTCCTTCCTTCCTTCCTTCCTTCCTTCCTTCC
>VYZM01018852.1:0-35743 GCA_013398915.1 Dromas ardeola | reverse complement strand
TTCTCCTTCCTTCCTTCCTTCCTTCCTTCCTTCCTTTTCCTCCCCCTCCACCGCCTTCTCCCCCTTGTCCTCAAATTTGGGCTTTCTAGTAGGGAATCTGGAAACTTAAGTCTTCCAAAAAGAGAGAGAGAAGGAAGGCAGCATGTCATACTTCTCTGATAGCTGGAATGTCTCAGTTTACATCTGTTTCCTGTACAATGAAGCCCAAGGAGCATTGAACTCACCAGCAATAGTAGTGCATGTGCTTTCTTTTTCTCTTTAAACAGAAACAACATAGTTGAATTTGCAGTTTGAGCCCACATAACTAGTAATTTCTCATTAAAAATACAATTGGGAAATATTTATAAGCATCTTTGTGAGCATGATCGCATCTGTGTTAAATAGGCAGAATTTAAATCATATTGCTACTGAACGAAGACATGGGTGGTAGTTTTTCTGGAGTTCCCAGAAACTAAATGTCATAGGGCATGTCTGCCAGCTAGTTCATTCCTGCTTGCGATTCATGTGGGGCCACAGGACTCACATGAATCAGAGTCTACATATGTTGCTGAGGGTGACAAGGCATCTGAGATTACCAAAGCAACTGAGGAAGCTGCTAATTAATTAGAATAGATTATTTTTTCCCCACCCTAGAGAAAATAATGGATTCTTTGTGACTTGTTATGTCTGAGCACAGAAATAGTTTTTAGGAAGTTCACCTTGCTGAAGAAAATGTTCTTTTCATATGAGTAAAAAGACAATAGGAATAGCAAGACCCCCTGATTACCGTGATCTCTGACCAGCATGAGAAAAATCAGTAATGTGCTTTATTAGTAAAACAAGCATGTTTTTGTTTTCTCTTTGTTCTGAGCTCTGGATAGATAAATGAATGAAATGGGTACAATCTGGAAGGGGTCTTTTGCTCTGTATTTTTTTTCCATCCCGTCACCATGGAACCAACATTCACATTTCTGAAGCACTTGAAGAACATTTGAAAAAGAAGTGAGACTACAGATGGTCTGAAATGAATAACATCATTGTCAGTGCAGCGCTAAGGCCTAAAAACATCTTTTATTTTTGTTATCTGATAGTCTCTCTATAAGTTAGTAGAGAAACTTTCCTTTTCTGTCCATTTGTAATGTATATAGAAACAGCAAGTTCAATGAACACACTGGCATTTTTTTGCCCAAACTATCCCTGTAGCAACAATCAGGTTATGGGCTGTTCTTGTTCTGCCACATCAGAAAAAAATAAACCACTGCGAAATGGGCACCTTAGCTTCAACAGAAAAGGAGTGAGGTCAAGATGTTCTGATGCAACTGCTGATTTCCAGTACTCAGAACGCAAATACCTTGTAAGTGCCTGATTTTCAGAAGGCAGGTGCTCTACCCTCTCCCAGCTTGGTCTGCTTCAATGAGTTACAGGGGTCACTTCAAATTACATTTGAAAATCTTGGCACAAGGACATTTCAGAGCCTGAAGGTATCCAGAGAAGAGCATCAGCAAGCATCCACACTTGACTACCAATACATGTAAAAGCAACTACACTGAAATTACTCACACTCTGCTCTGTTACTTCTCGAATGTAAGCCTGGTGTAGCAGAGGGCAAGGACTAGACATTTCTGAGGATGCTGACATCCTGGAGGAAACCCAAGGTAGGAAAGGGAAACCTTCTCTTCTCCCTTTGCTCAAAGTGCAACAGACAGAGGGGGAATTGTCCTTATCTAGTCTCCTAGGGATGATCACAGCAATCATTTAATTTTTTTGAAAGATTTGCTTTTTCTCCTAATGCCAAGATAAGAACTCTAAAATGGCTCAGAATACAGCTACAAAGAGTTGTTAAGCTTTGATATAAATGCCTTTATCAAAACAGGCAAATATTTGTAATGATTTCGGATTTATTTTAACAATATGAAACACTGTTTATTCAATGCTATCTAATGGGTAGAATTAAGGCACTTAAGACTTCAGAAAAGAGAAATTTATCTCTAACATAAGTGGTTAAAACCATTCTGCTGTCTCTCTGCTGACTTGTTTCAGCAGTGAATTTATCACGCCCAACATACAAGATGCAGCAGCTGAACATCAGATCCAGTCCAAGCTGCTTCTGTGCTCATCAGACGATGGCGCTTGCGAATCCAGAGTTCACTTTGATGTCCTGTCATTAGAATGCTGGAGCGATAGCTCAAGTGCCATTACCTTCAACTCACCTTTGTTCTGCAGGATAACTTGTATTCTCAGTGAAATCCCTTCCTGTACCAATCTTTATGATAATATATGCAGGACTGCGATGTCATCTGGTTAAGTAGATGCACTGCCTTTTGGGATCACACATATCCTGTTACAAGGGTCACTTGTTCCTCAAATGTTTCTGTCTGAACAGAGAGCTTCACAGCTTCTATGTATACAAAATATTGGACAGCTTTTCCCTGCCCCAAAATTGCTACATGGGAAATTTCTATGAACAAAGGGCTGGAAGACATGGGTTGTTTAAGGCCATGTGCAAGTTAGATTGGACACTTTGCATGCTTTTGTCTTAGCTCCTCAGACTGCTTAACCTGCTTAGAGAGTTCGCATTGCTTAGTTTTTTCCCAGAAGTAAAATACATCCACTGAATGTTGGCGTTGTCTTTCATTTTCAATGAAGACCAAAAGCAGTTGGCAAAGAGATTCCCCAACTGGCAGGAGGATGCCAGCAGCAAGAGTGGAAAGACAAGGCTGGGAATAAGAAGACTGCTACCGCAGACATGCTAAAACCAGCACCCTGGTAGGTAGACAAAGCAGTCCTGTGTTTCAGGCCCATCACTAAAGAATTTCACTGCAACAATCTGTGTATTCACAGACACCCTCACAAGCTCATTGGGCTTTTGCAAACTGGAATCTGCAGGTAACTTTCTGCAGGAGGAGGCATCAAAAGTACAAATCATAAGTGGTATTTCTTCTTAAGCAGGGGGAGGAAGTAATCACGGAGTTGAAGGTAGCCAACATTTTTGAAGGGATGACTAGAGGGACTACAGTTCAAAGTAAATAGTGGAGCTACCATAGGTGAGAGTGTTGCACTTCCAAAGGGCAAATTTTAAGAGAAATGAGGAAAACAAGAGAGAGAGAGAGCAAACTAGAAGTACGCTAGGAGATATGCAAATGAGACAACCAAAGTGGATGTTTTTAACATGAAACACATTTCCTCTTAGGAAATGAGCGTGTTCCTCACAAATACCAAGCATGCTGCTCACAAGGAGGGAAGGGAAGATGAATTTGGTGGATAGAAGTAATTATAGATGCAAAGACAACAACAAAGCATGTTATCAGGATACAACCTGTAAAGCAGCTAGGGGTTATCAAAGGCAGAAAGGTGTAAAAGGAAAAATCAGTCAAGACAGTATGTGAAACTTTGTTGTTTCAGGTATGGAAAAAGTATTCTGATATCAAACATGCCCCATTTTCAGGGTTTACATTTGACCAGACCTCTTTATATGAATATTTGACTTTAAAAAGCAAGGGTGAAGGTATGATATGAACATATCCTACATGCCATGTGCTGAGGACTGTATTGAACCTGAAAATAGTTGGCCACAATAGCCAGGTAAAGGTCATCTTTCCAGAGATTCGCTTAACCAAACGTGTCCTTCAGCACATTGATTTAATATATAGTTAATGCTGTATCTTTGTAAGTAGGTATAGACCAACTGAAGTAACTAGCCTTTGTAAAGGTAGATGAGAAAATCTAAAGCAGCTACAAAATCCTGTCTGAATTACAGACTTCAGTTTTTGCTTTTCCAGAAATCTGGGATGCTACTTCAGAAACCAAATATTTAATGGACATAAAAAAATTTGAGAAGTAATTCATGCTAATAATTCACATTCCAAGAAGCTTCTCTTCTTGTAATAGTAAGAAAGATTTGTTCATTAGGAAATTTAATATATTAAATTTTTATGTTACATAATCATGTCACCTGAAATTTTTCTTCAATACATTAAGTCAATGCAGGTTAATAACGTGTCTATTCAGGTTTTTCTTTAAGACAATGAATCCTGAAGAAAACATTCAGAAGTGCAAATTCCGCCTGTCTTAAGAAAGAACAATTGCTGCTGAACAGTGATTTTTAAGTCATAAAAACATAACATTCAAAATTTGTGCACCCATTAGCTTGACAGATGTTCTTAAAAATATTCCCCTGGCTCTAGGATTGGTATAATTACGCTGTCATTGCTGCATGTCCCTGACAAACATTCAGAAACTCTCATGATTTTCTGTATGCCCTTATGTTTTCTGAATCCAGTACTCATCTGTTTATTGCTCGTTCGATTTCAGCCAATATGCGTAATTCTCACTGCAGGCCAGCCTAGGCGTAGCTTCAGATGCGGACTTGCTTTGGTACCCATTACATGTCTGTTTGTGCTCTTGTGATGCTCTCTCCTGGCCAGGACCCAAAGGGATCCTGCCCAGTCACACCCTGGGCAGGATGGTAGTCATGCTCTTCAGTCCTAATGAAGGCACTCCTTAAACTGAAAATTGCTGGGTAAAGATGTCTGGACAGTATTGCACTTGTGTCTGACAGAGACAAGGTGCCCTGAGCCTCCCTTCAGCCTGTCATCCGGTGGTTTTGCACTTTTTGCACTTTTTGCAACAACACAGAAGGTGCAGGATGGACTGGCTGGTGGCTTTGCACAGTGTTCTGTGTAAGGAGGACACCAAGTCTGGCAGCTGCCGTGCAGGCAGGATGTCTCTGCTGGATTTTGCATTTGCCCATGGAAGAAAGCAATCATCCCTTGGTGCCAGGATACCTAAACCCTTAATCCAGGCAAGCTACAGATTGGAAAGAGGAGAAAAAACCTTTACGGCTTTTTGCTTTAGGAGCTCTTTTGAGCTGGCACAAGCTGGACTAATTATAGTCCCAAATAGTAGTTATGTCATAACAATGTCTGATGTACTGGGTAAGAGAGTGTGTGTGTGTGTGTGTGTGCGCGCGCAACTCGTATGCACACACCTATGTGTGAGAGAGAAAGACACAGCCACCATAACAATCATAACCTAAGAAACCACAGGAATGGAACAAAAGGAATACATTTGACAATGAATCCATTTTTGTTAAATATGGTGGATTATCTTCTAGAATCCTTTGGGAAAGTACAGAAAATTCCTGTGCAGACCTGAGGGAAAATGATTTTGCTGATCTGTTAGCACCTCTGCTGCTAATATAAACATTGGCAAAAGCTATATAAATACTGGTGGATTCTGGAAGGACTGTGAGCAATTTAACAGCAAGAAGCTCCTTTTTAAATACATGAAAATGAAATGCTTAATGTGTCCCAGGATGTGTTGTGTGTATGTGAGTGATTACATACAAATGCCGTGTAATGAGCAACCTGAGAAAATGTAACTTGCACTAATTTAAAATTAATTATTTCTCAATTAAAGCCACGGTAGTGTACTTGTTCTGGTTGTGACTAAACTTCCTACTCTGACATTATTCACCTGCTGCTATGAAAGCAAACACATTTAGCATAAGAATCAGTAAGTGTTTTTTTTCCTAAAGCTATTTCTTTTCTTGGGCAAATTAGGCCCAGACCGTCTATTCAGTTCTCTTCCAGCAGCTCCCTGAGCTCACAGGAGTGGAGTGTGGGTCACTTCATGGCGGACCAGCAGCCAGGAGGATGATACGCCTTGCCCTCATTACTATGCGTATTTTCTCAGTTATTTACCAAATCTACTAAAGCTTGGCAAAAAGTATGTAGAGAGTCTACCCCAGGCCTCCCCACCCCTGTTATCCCTGTCTATATTTATAATTTACATTGCATTGGGGTTTCTCATCTTAATTTAGAGCCATTTGTGCTTTTTTAAGCAGTTACTTAACAAAAGGAAGATGTCACCTTGCTTTGGCAGGAAAGGATTTGGGAGCAATCCTGTGGCAGTTGCCAGGACTGGCAAGATATTGGGTAATTTAGTTGTAGACTGCCCATACTGGCAAAGCAGGAGTTTCCTGCTACTGAGCCCAGTGACATGTCCTCCATGGAGGTCGGTCCGGTCCCAGGACCGCTTTTGCTGGTCCACATTGGGGAGAGAAGTGTTTGCAGGAATGACACACCCTGGGCTTTATGAGTGAGCCAAAATCCATTTGATTGAGGTTGCTGCATGGGCCGGTGTCAAAGTCAAAATTAAGGGGTCTAACTCCGGCAGCCAATTTCGCAGACACACGAACTGAAGGCATGGGGTGAGTCTGTGCTGATTGCCACCCTTTTCACTCTGCTCCCTTTTTCTCAAAATCTCCCCCATGAATCACCGCTGGTTTAGCAGTGGACGTTTGCACTTTGCACTGCGTGTGTTTGATTGAATATTCCCTCGGGCTGTATTTTAGCATGGGTGGGACTGCAGAGGAAGGGGCAAAGCCTGTGTTATTTTCCTCCTTGGTTCCACTTCTGGTAAAATAGTACAGCACCTTACCTTGCTGTCCCTGTTATGCTTTCTATTTTGTTAAAATGCCTAGAGGTCTTTAGGCATTTCATGCCAAAAAAATATCCCTACTAGTCTCCTTCCATTTCCTCTCCCACACTCCTCCAGCGTCAAAGCCCTTCATTTAATTGGTACTTCCCACCCTCCTCGTCGCCCAACGAAGTAAAGAGTGAAGAAAAGAATGATTGTTATTTTACAACTTTGAACAAGAAAAACAACGTGCAGCTACTTAAAAAACAGGCGATTTCAGCAACATTTTCACTGAAAAGAATCATCTGAAAACACAGACATTGTATCACCAAGAGGCTTGGAAATGCACAGAAACTAAATGTCGATATACTTTCTGCGACCGCATTGACTGCAGGAGAGCTTTGCAAAATGTTTTTCTAATGTAACTGTGGCAGGATCTCTTTCCTGGGCCTACAGACAGTCTGAAAGGCTAGTTTTGGATTCATTTAACTTATTTAGACATAAAATTTAATGCCTGAATGTCACCTAAAATTATTGGACTTAAACAAAAGTGGTGTAATACCAGACTGGTTAAACCAAAGGGTTAGCATAGGGTGAGCTCTGCATGTGTGGAAACTGTATCTAGTTGAAATACAACTTACTGGGCTTTTCTCAAATGAATAAGTTTAATCTAATGACAGCTTTTATCCCAAGGATGGAGACATGAGCTATTTCTTTGCTTCATGGTGGAAGCTTTGCGCTATTACATGGAAGAAAATACAGAAGGATGAAGAGATGCGTCGGAAGAGGGAGAGAAGAGAACAGGGGATGGAGGAGATAAGGGAGACAGCGCAGAGACCTGGAAAGGGAGCACATCTTCTTATTCAGCAACACTGACTGTAAGAAGGCACTAAGCAGATAAACAACAATTTACTACTTAAAGCCATATTCTGCCCTTGAAGTACGTGCAGACCTCCCCATGAGGTCAGTGGGTGTGCCAGTCTGGACTGTCAAAAAATGCGTTGTCTGAAATTCATATTCTGGCCTTCTGGGAGTATCTGGACATGGAATTTGGCACTGGCTGTGGAATGAGTTTGACATTACTGTAAAGAGCAACTGACGCTGGTGGATGCGTGTCCGAGGTGTGATTGTGCAAGGGTACGCTTTTTCACGCCCAGCTCATGGGAAAGTCAACCAAGCTGCTTAGTGTGAGTTGGTTGGCTATTAATTTGTGGCCACGAGGTGTTTTTGTGATTTTTTATATATTAATTCTCACACCTTCCTTCTTGTAGTAAGGAAGAGCGTTACCCGCTTTATCAGGCGCAGAGACCTGAATGTGCCAGGAGACTAATGGAAGTTCTTTCTGGTAACACAGAGAGTTCATGGAGGAAAAGGGAATGGATCCATGGCAGAAGAACTGCCCTCCTCGATGGCATGGCTGTGTTTACATGGATTTCAGTAGGACTGAAATTCACTTCTGTCCAACAGTTTGAGCCGGCTTACTTTAATTAGTCAAAAATTAAAATAATTCTAGTAATTAAATACCCAACGGAGCTAATGCTTGGGATCACTACCTAGTTCTCAGCACCTGTTTTGATCCTATTTGCAGCAATTGTGCTCCAAATGGCATAACTTGTACATGGCAGGAAAGCCAAGGAGACAGCCATGCAGCCAGCAGCATCCTTTGAGCTCAGGGACTAGGGCAGAGGGGTAACATGAAGGTTAAGGGGCTGGCAAAAGCTAGAATTGTCAGAAACCAAATGGATTCAGAGAAGTCTGATTTCTCTGGCATGAGAGTTTAGGCTAACGTAAACCACTTCCAGAAAAGGTTTAGAGGAGGTGGAGTTAATAATAATATAAGGTTTTTCGGTATGCCCAGAAGCCTGGCTAGTCCAAGATGCTCTCTGTGAAAGATCAACACCAGCCATATCTGACAATGATATCAATAACACCCTGTAAAACAGTTGAAGTATCATCTAAAATCTAATCTTCAGGATTTCCTAATCCTGAAGAGACATTAGATAGTATCTTGATGCACAGTGTTTCTGTCTTTTCCAAAATATTTCTGGCATTGATTTTCAATATCTGCATCTTCGTATCTTCTTCAGAATAAACTGCCAAATGTAATCTTACTTTAAAACATTCCCTGGTCTTAATTTTCCTGATGGTGTGTGAAGACACGTATCACTATAGGTGCCAAAATGTGAACAAGCATTTTCTTGCTCCCATTTTGAACTTGCTATCTTTGAATTTCATTCAACCTCTCCTCCTTCTTGTGCCACAAGCCAGAAGAAACAACAAAACAAACAGAAAAGCCCTGTGACCTTCTGACCTGCCCTACCTTGGCTAAAACAGATGTAGGAGAAGAAAGTCCCCATCTTTTAGCTGTTATAGCAAATGAACATGAGAATGGTCACTAACAGATAGGCTGTCCTGGGAGAAAAATACATGCTAGGTAAAAGCCCAAAGATAATTTGGCATTCAGGCAACAACTGCATGTCGAGCCTTTACAGATCTAAGGAGCCCACGACCCCTTTTTTCTTCAGTATGGAAGCTGTCTCACAAGCATCAAGCTTCTCTTCAGAAAAGAAGATGAAAGCTGTCCTCATCTGGCATATACATTAAATATGTTTCAGATTTTGGCTGGGTTGGAATTTTTTCACTCCCTTCATTCTGAATTTACATCCCGGTGGGGCATTTAAACAGAAGGTGACAGTGTGCCTGTCTGTACCCCAGCCCTGACAGTTGCTGACAAGGAGAAAAAGTGAATTAGAGAGTCATGCTGCTGCAGTTCAGTTTCTCTCTCAAAAATAGATATCGATGTGAAGTAGCCATGAAAGGGCTTTTTGTGTATGGCTTTATCCTGTCATAGCAGGGGTTGCTGTAATGAACTGAGGAAATGTGAGATGAAGTGGGAATACAGGCATGGATGAAAAAACTGACAAAATGTCAGGAATCCTTTTTTTGTAAATCTAAATGTAGAACTGAAACCAGAGCTGAAATGTATTAAATAACTGTCAAGTAGAGAATTACTGGGAGCTGCCTTCCACTCTGTGTAGAAGATGCCTTTCAAAATACTAAGTAGCATCATTTTCAGCTGATGTTTCACACAGCAGTATACCAGAATGCAAAATTGGGTTTAGATGCACAGCAGGGGTAGAATGGCATCCTGCTACAGGCGCTGACAAGCAAGGCCCATTAGCACCCACTGGCAACCTGCCCTCATCCACCAAAGAGCTGTGGAAGTGCAGAAACATTTTATAACTCCTCTATTGTGGCCTTGTGTTGAGATCTCATGCACCTTGTGAAAGGGTAGTCCTGATCAAAGTCATGGAGGGCACGGCACACAGGGAGACCTTCTCTGACATTTCAGGTTAGATCAGGACAAAAGAACTATGCACAAAAGGAGCTGACTGAGGCATGGGAAATATTGGGAGCCGAGGCCAGTTGGATACTTTGTTGATGACCTCATGGATTATCATCACCAACTGGCCTGTGTTATCCTTCCCTCTCCCCCCCTGCCCACAGCGAGCAGTCTCCATCATGAGCTACAAGAGGTAAGAGTGGAGGATGGAGTCTGCGGCGTTCTGCTGTGCCTGGGTCAGTGTGTTGTGCTCAAAGACAGTCACACTTGTGTCATGTTGGGGACCGCAGGAGGAAATGGCATGCTGAAACAGCGAGATGTGGGGAGACATTGATGCCATACACAGATCCCTGCAAAAGGTACAGAACAGAATAGTAATCAGGGATAGTGGATCAACTTTCTGCTTCAGTTTTCCTGATGAACGACTGAAGTGAAGGTGGGTTTCTTGAACCAGATTCTCACCCTGGTCAATCATCCAGGCTGTGAGGGCATTGCACCCCAGGGCAGGTGCCTGCGAAGCTGTCCATCTGACTTCACAGAGCATGAAAGCTCTTCAGAAATATTTAATCTTTGCCTCCAAACAAGTTTTCATGGCATTTTGTTATACCCCCCCTTCCCACTGACATCAAAAGAACTTCTCCATTCAAGGGGGGAACGCCACTGGTATACTTGGTATTTTTGAGCTTTGTTTAACCAATAAAAGCTCAGTTTGGCCAATAAAAGACTGACACTGGCCACAGTCTAAAAACTGCCACAGCTTTCCAACAGTGTTGTCCTGTGCTGACCTAATGTAGAAGCATTTCAAAAACCTTTCTCCTTCATTTTGACAAATCAGGTCTTATACACCCAAACTTGTTAAGCTTATTTTTTTGCCTCTACTTGATGAAAGAGATATAAAAGCTTTCTGCTACACCAACTAATAACCCTGGTAAAGGTGGACCAGGCTTCAACCTTGGCTGTCTTTAAGAGTGTGACATTGAATGGTAGTGGTCTGTCTCATCACAAAAAGCTTAGCTGCTCTGAAGGTGGAAACTCACTGCAGGGACCACACCTGAGTGTGACACTCATAAACCAGACACATGGCATCATTCACCCTGAGGCATTTGCTTCAGAACCTCTGTCACTGTTTTTAGACCACTCCGAAGCTATGGGGTGATTTCTTCTGAAAAAAAAATCAAGGCAGACAAGTGAATGCTAATTGTGTTTGTAAAAAGGCACTCGTTCCAGCCACCATCCCCACACACCGAGGCTGGGAAGGGTGCAGAAAAGCACTGAGCTGGATGTGGGACACATCCCATCTTCTGGGCATTGCATTATTTCAGTATGCTTTATTTATTTTTTTTTCAATTTGTTTTGTCTGAAATATAAAAAGTAAGAAAAGAAATGGGAGGGTGAAGACAGAGACTGAGACAACCTTTCAAGCACTATGATTTCACCTTTTCTGATAGGTTTTGTTGTTTCATGTAGACTGCATTAGGGCTTTGCCTACCTTTTGATCTCAGACCCACTACCAGAACGGATTTGCTATTAAAAAAATACTGCTTTTCAATCATGTTTGCTTTAAGTAAGTCTGGAGTGTGATTATTTTGACTTGAGAAAATAAGAGACTGTTTGTTTTAACTGAATTCATAACATATGTTTGTAATAAATGGACTTGGGCAGTTGTCCTGATGTTAAATGGGCCAAAATTTGAAATTACTGCAGCCTTGGTGAAATTTCAGCACTGCAAAATCCAGCAAAAAAAAAATCATGTGTGAAAGTTAACAACTGAGCAGAGTGAGTGAGTTTGGGGGCAGGATTTATGGCTGCGCAGTATGTCGGGGGACAGGGAGGGGTGGAAACGTGTGCTTGGAGGGATGAAAAGGTTTCTGAGGCTCCCAGCAAGACTGTGCCCCATTGCCATTTGCAGGGCCACAGACTGAGCTCAGCCGTCAGCCACCTGTATTTCTCCTCAGGAGCAGCAGTTCCTGCTCAGACCACCTACTTTGAAAACCAAAGCCAGTTGAGGCAGAATTTAACTGCTCGGGTTCAAGATGGGATGCAAGCTGCCTGTTACCCAGGGAGTCCTAGCTGAAGGACTTCTTTGGCTGTCAGCTTTGCCTGAAAAGTTCACTGTGCGTCTCTAAATGCAGTGTCTCGTCGATGATCTGAGATGGCTGAGTTTCGCTGGGGAAATTTCATCTCTCAGTCCCCACCACCTCCTCTGATGACACAAGGTCTACGATGGACAACAGCAGAGCACATGCCATGTACAGATTTCTAACTACAGAAACTCTTCCATGGCCATTTGCAATGGATTTCATAAAACTAAAGACAGGAGGTGATTATCCCACTGTATTCCGTGTTGGTGTGGCCTCACCTTGAATACTGTGTGCTGTTCTGGGACCCACAATTTAAGAAGGATGTGAAGGTCCTTGAATGCATCCAGAGGAGGGCAAAAAAGCTGGTAAAAGGGCCTGAAGGAATGTCTATGAGTAGTGGCTAAAGACTTTGGGCTTGTCCAGTTTGGAGAAAAGGAGGCTGAGGGGTGTCCCCATTGCTGTCTACAGCTTCCTGAGGAAGGGAATGGGAGATGGAGGTGCTGAGCTCTTCTCCTGGGTATCCAGTGATGGGACGCGTGGGAATCGTTCAAAGCTGCACCAGGGAAAGTTTAGACTGGACGTTAGGAAGCATTTCTTCACTGAGAGGGTGGTCAAACACTGGAACAGGCTTCCTAGAGAGGTGATCGATGCCCCAAGCCTGTCAGTGTTTAAGAAGCATGTGGACAATACTCTTAACAATATGCTTTAACTTTTGGTCAGCCCTGAACTAGTCAAGCAGTTGGACTAGATGACCACCGTAGGTCCCTTCTGAAATAGTCTCCCCTCCTCCCCTCCCCTCCCCTCCCCTCCCCTCTCCTCTCCTCCCTTATAATTGCTTTACAGTGCAAGTGCTCTACCTCTGCCTTCTTTGACTTGAATGAGAAAATAGTGTTCAAGAGCAAATCCCACTCCACACCCTTCATAGTCACAGGTAATGCAGAACCTCTAACTCCCATGGCCTCGCCAAGTTCACCTCTTTCTCTGCTCTCCAGCCATCATAGCTCAGAGAGGGCAGTCGTCTCTTTTTCTTTACTGGGATTTCCTTAATAAACTAGACTAAGTGGACTTAATCCCAGCACAGTGAGCACTGACTGATGCAGTGAACAAAACCTTGAGGGAAAACCCCACAAGAATCAAAACACATAAGAGTAAACAGAATTAAAAACCAAAAACATAGATGCCCTTCCCTCCAGCTTAACTTTTTTGAACTTGGGCTTGCAAAGAGCATCCTTAGACTTACTGCTTTGTCCCTTCCTTCCCGAGAAAGGTTTTTTAGTTCTTTAATTCCCTTCTGATCTCTTTATTTCAGGGATGTTCTGCATGGACAAAACATCCCCACTGTTTCAGCCTGTGACCAGGAAATATACAGATGTCCTGAAATGACTCTGATTCTGTGTCAAGAGGTTTCTCATCTTGATCCATTATGTTACTTCGCAGATTGTTTTTCCAACAGCTGTCCACTAAGTCAGCTGAAAGCGTTCACATAGAGAATAATTTTTCATTATAGAGAAACTGAGCCTTGCCGTCAGGTCAGCTCCTCTTGTTGGCGTTGCTACACACTGTCCCACACAACATGCCAGCTACAGTCTTGTGGGAGGGCAAGTTAGTGTGATCATCCTTGTTCCCACTTGCACACTTAGCAGCTTTGTGCAGACCTCATTTGGCCTATGGGAGTCTGTCACTGCTTGGGGTGGTGCTCAAGACCCTGCTTAGTACCTCCAGATCTGCTGTGACCACCAACAGGAGAAAGCCAAGATCTCACAGGAAACATATCCGTTGGGTTGGACACGTGTGATCTGACAGGGTAGAAACTGCAGAAAGAGGGATGGATTTTTGCTTGACTGAGTGCTGTGTAGTGCGCACTGCTGGGTGGCAGATCAGACTTTGTCCCTTTTGTATGATGAGAATGTTCCAAGCCTTTGATTTACATTCCTGTTGATTACTGTGCAAAGAAATGCCATAACTGTCCTTATAGGTCAATATTACACCTTAGGTAGGCCTTTTCTACTCCAGCCAAGAGTGTAATTACTGGTATTACTCTACATTTTTACAATTTTGCTTGGAAATGGCATTATCTTTAGTATCTTGTAACTCTTTGCTACTTACCAATTTCTTCCAAAGAAGTTTTGGTGCAACTACAGACAACTATGTGTTGCAATGGGAAAAGCTGTACTTTTCCATACATCAAAATCCAAATGGGGTCAGGGTATACTTCTAGCACATATGTACTAGAGGATGCCAAATCAGGACACTATTGATGGAAGCATATCTTCAGCAGAATGCAGAAGAAGCTTTTAGTAAAGACAGTAACAGCAGACAACATAGCCTGCAAAGAGAGCACCCAAAAGGGTCGCATATCTTAAAGTCTATTGCCTCTACTGAATAGCACAATTTACAGGGGAAAGTTTTGGATGCTATAACAACAACCAGTGCTTAGCCAGTAACAGCACTTTACTGTGTGTTGTTCTTAAGATATACTATAAGGAAGGGAACATAGGCTGTGTGGTGGGTGTCTGAAGAATATATCTCTCATTATTCCCACACAAGCATGCTATAGCCAGGTACTATATCTTAAGGCAAACTCGTTTGATGACTTCCAGTTACATTTCCAGTTGAAATGAGTTTTGAAATGTGCTTGTAATTAAATCCCTTAAAGGCTTATGGAAAAGGCATACCCCCTTCTGCAATATCTGTGGGCCCTAAAACTGCACAATATACTGAGAGACTATGGAGCCTTTGTTTGATTATACAAGTAATTAAATTTAAAATTTTATTAAACTTGTTAATAAAGACATAAAACATAGAGCTTGATACTTTGCTTTGATTTGTTGTGAGCTTTCACTAAATCCACAATTTCCTGGCACGTGAATACACTGTGTTTAAGGCTACTCTGGTTTAACCATGTAAATTCAAAATAGTGACATCACTTCAAAGGGGGCAGAGGAGGAAAGCAATTGGGCTGCATCAAAAAAACTTCTTTCTAAAGGCATGCAGTGAATCCCACATAAAGCAGCTGTGTGAAGTTAGGGTGAACACCTACAGGCACTGGTCAGCTTCAAGGTGAAGAGCAATGCCCAGCAGACCTGCAGAGGGCTTCACCTTGTTCTGGTGAGAGATCAAAAGGCCTTCTCTGTCCTACCAGAGACAGCTGTGAAATTCAGTTCTGGAAATTATTATGATCTGTTTCAAAGTTGAAGGGGTGTTGGAGAAAGGGATATCTATGACAGGCAAACTCCTCAAAGGCAGGGGCCAAAGGGATCACACAGTCCTTTGTCAGCTATAGAGGCATCCTGGATCCAGGAAATAGCCCACTGTTACATCTCCCTACCTTAACCCTTCAGGCTGTAATTCCTAGAGGATGCTTGTTGAATCATAGGCTCAGGTCCTTATTTTAAACTTATGTAGGCTTCTAAAATATGACAAAAGATAGAATCCAAGTTACACTCTTTTGTGAGCTTCCTTGTCCATGTAGAGGAAAGTCTGAGGTTTCAAACCCTGAGTTCCCTTCTGTCTCTACTTCCCCAGAAAAAAAAAAAAAAAAAAGGGCAGAAAGGCTCACGATTAATGTAGCAACTCTTCCATTCCCGTGAAGCCAGCAGTAAGAAAAAAATTCTCAAAAACAAATGAAGGTCATACAACTTTTCTTTGTAATGAAACCCTTCATATGGCTGGCTTCATAGGGGTTAATTTGCAGAGGTCTGCTCTGATTGCACATTTTAGGAAAGACATGTAAAAGATTTTCTTCTCCTTTCAAATATGAACTATAATATACTCACACTTGTGCTGTTAAAAGCACAGATCATAAAACACAGGCGCTACAAGGTGGCCTCCCTGGCTCTGCTATTATATAGCTTTCTCAGCTCATTTTTAAACATTTACATTTGTCCATCAGAAATTAACATGCCTTTTGCTATGCCATACACCAGGATGAAAACTCTGTTCTTAGGACAGGGCAAGGAAGAAAAACTTCATAAAGCTGCTCAGCCTTATAGCCATAACTTGAAGCAATTCTGGCCTTTCATGGGAGGAGAGAAAGAAGAGAGGAAGGAGGGTATGTGTATATCATTATAGCCCTTAACATTTACAGAAACACAGGTTCCCAAGAGCCATTTCTATAATGGTTTTAGTCAAATATTTATATTGCTATAACTTTATATGTTTAATGATTTTGCCCATTAAGGTTTTTGTGGTTTAGCAAGGAAAATCCAAATATTCTTGATGATGATTGGTGAGTTAAAATCTCTTGTAGCAACACAGTGTATAAAATCGTCTCCAAGTAACTGCCTTTTTCACACATCTGGAAAGACTCCATTTTTCTATCTGCCAGAGCCTTACAAGGGCAGCTTATTACATAAATAAACAGAATATATGTAGTCATAGAATGACCAAATTGAGTATAATCTTACAAAAACAAACCCTGTCTCAATACTCCTTTGTTTGTTGCCTTTTGGCACTATTATTGACTCTCCTGCGTGTACTGTATAATCATTACTGCCCCCACTTTTTCCCTGGTGTGAAACGCGTCCAGGTGGTCAGCAACAACAAGGCCAAGGCTTGCCAAGCAGTGGAGCCGAATGCATCCTGGAAATGGGATCTCTGATTTTCATACGCTTTCTGAGTGGGTAAGAGCAGCACCACTGTTCAAATTGTCACAGACCTCATAAGAAACAAATCCGGCCTGCTGGAGCGCAAGTTATTTCTTCCAAGCAACTCTACAAAGAACATAAGGGAACTATGTTTCCTTCATGGCCATGACCATCCCAAGAAGTACTTTCTACTGGGACACAATTACTATCACCCGAAAGGAGAAAGTGCAGGAATGATCATAGGTGAGGAAACAGTCACAGAAACCAGAGGAAATTCACTCTTGGGTGAATTAAAAGCATTTTCTGATCTTTTGCAGACCCATCTATGAATGCCTCTTGTCACTGGGAGAAAATACTGTCACTTTGTTCTGGTCCAACAGGCACCCTATAGGGTGATTACCTCCTGCTCAGTCCTTTGATGGAAAGGGAACTGTGCTACTGCAGCACACAAAGCCCGGCTATAAACATTTATTTCATATACTCGGTAGTGAAACACAACCCTTCTGGGCCAGAACTGAGTTACAAAATCTGGTATTGGAGAACCCTGCAAGCATAGGATACAATCCCATATGTAGAAGGGAAATGGCATTATAACTATGGCAGCAGAGATGCTTTAGTTTTCCTGTATTTTTGTCATTTCAACAATTACATGTAATAGAGCAAAATAGAAAATGAAAGGAAAGTATTTAATGTTTTTGTTTCTAGCTATTTATCTTAACCTGGTCCTAGAAGCAATAAAAAGGCACTTACACAAAAAACTGAGCAGTCTAATCAGATGACATTTACTGCAAACTGACTTTCGTTTCTATCTGTTAGATATTTTTTTTCTGATTCATGATTTCTGTCATACAGCTCTATCTATTCATCTTGTTACAACAAATACCAGCTACAGACATAAGTCTTTATCTCCTACATTTTTTGAAGCTCGGGAAAGGGAAGACGTGACTTGCCAGGAATGTCTTTGGGACAGAGCTCACCATTCAGGACCATTCTGTGATGCTGCCACTTAAAGTGAATGTAAGGGAGCGAGGATGTCCCCGAAGTTCAGTCCTATCTATATGTATTCATATGTTGGCTAAAGGAATTAAGTTCCTTTATGTAAATTAAGTTCAGCCCAAACCCTGGAAACCCAAAACTCAAAGTAAGGTTTCAGTTTGGCAGCATCTTATGTATGGGTTCTGTGCTCCACCAGGCACAGCAGTTTGGAAATCAGAGACCCCAGGCTGCAATTGCTCAAAGCATAAGGCTCCACACGTGGAATGATGTGGTTCTCACACTGCTTCTGCCCTGGGTCTGACAAAGGAGGGGTGTCTGTGGTAGGATGCTGTATCTGGGACATCACACATTTATACGTCTGCACAGCTCCGTGGCTTCTCTTGTACCCTGGGACTTGACAGCCCAGATCGGCCGTCACAGGGTGGGGATACTCCCCGTGCACAGCACGGCAAGGGGAACCAGAAGAGAAGTCATGTTCCTTCATGGGAGGCCTGAGCTACCCCCACCATTAGCTGGAAATGTAGGAATCAGGTGGGAGAGTCACAAAACCAGGCAGTGCTGGGACACACACACACAAGATAATGAAGGAGCAGGACCTAGAACCTGAGCAACTACAAATGCTATCCTTTCACAGCCAGCCACCAACCCACGCCCAGCTGGAAACAAACCCATAGACCTCGGGGTGCAACGATCAAGGGACAGGAACTGGGACAGAGTGCCTGGCAGTGCTCACGGGCACCAGCTGGGGAACACGGGGGCATGGGACACCCAGAAAAGTAACACATTGTTTTTCAAGTCATTAGAAAGTTAAGTCAGTTCCAAAACAGCAAACATCTGCATATATTGAACTCAGTTTTCCGCATTGATAGAGCTGAGTACTGAAAAGGCAACATTTAGGGGAGAAGACAGTGAGCTATTTTGCTGAGATCCTTCAGATGCCATGGCTTAAATGCATTCATCATGGTAACGCAGCTCCCTGTTTCTCCGGGTCCTGTGCTGCAAACAGTCCCTCCACACACAGACGCAGATCAACCTTGTCATTACAATTTGTCACACATCCCATTTTATGTTTGGCGTTGTACTGGGATATTATATCCTCCACATATTGCTGTAGTCGTGAGTCTGAAGCAATGCATTAATGGGGGTGGGGATGGAAAGCAGGAATGGGAGACGGACAAAAAAGAAGGAAATTGCAGACATTAATAACTACCGAATTTCCTCTGGAGGTTTGACGTTTCCTGTAGAAATAAATCAATGCCATGGCAGTGATAACAGTGTCATGGAGACATACTCAAGCTAACCTTAAGGCTACTGTCATAACCCTTAAAGCCCCTTGGGAACTGGGGCCGGCTACGAAATCACCGCAGCAGGGTAGTGAACGCTCAGCTCTGAACCACTATGAAGAGACACCCACCAACATCTGGACTAGTGAGTCTAACGTTAGTATGGGCACATCACACTGCAACATGACCAAAGGGAGCGTGTGGACACATCTAAAATGAAAGCTGCATCTTTGCTGCATCTTCTTTTGGATCCTACCCTGTCACTTGCTTGTACTTTCTCTTTCGTACAGTAAGTCCAAAGATTCTGATGATTTTGTTGTTTTTTGTGCCTCATAAGATATTCTGCAAAAACTCTTTAGAAACATATTTCCTTCTCTTAAAGTTGAGTCATTCCTTCAAAAAGGTAAAAAAGACAATCGGTAAAGAATCTAGGCATGCCTTTGCAAACAACAAGAGACTTAGCAAAGTGTTATACTCAAATTTATGTAAAATACTGTAGTGGTTTCAGTCCCAGGGCATTCATGCAAACTTCTTTTGTAATTTTACTGATCTAATACCTGTTAGTTCTGGCTTGGAAAAAAGCCAGTCATGAAAAGCAAACAAAATTAACAAAAGCAGAACAGTGAGAGTAGCATAATTTTCATTCCACAAGTAATATTATTATTTGAAATCACTTTGCCTGAAATCAGAAGACAACTCATTTTCAACTGAAGTTGGAATTTTTTAAAAAAATATTAGCTATATATTTTGGGTCACTGGAAGAGCTCGGCTTTGAGAAAATGAAAATAATTCAGTACAGATTTAATGTCCACTGTTTAATTGACATTTACCTCAGCTGTATTTTGCTTCTAAAGTGAATTCCAGATAAACATACAAATGAAAAATAGGATTTGAAGTTAAGCATTTGATTTGTTCTCATTTCTCAAGAAACACAGGTTAACCTGAAGTACTTTTCCACCACACTGACGACATCTTTACAGCACCACTTACAACCACAGTGCAAAAGGCGAAACAAATCATGGTCAAATAAATATGGGGTTTGAGACAATTACCAAGGCCGTGGAGGAGATGCTAAAATCAGGAAAGTGCTTTGGTGTGAACAGATCTCGCAGAACTGATCGTTTAGCAGCATACTTAGGATAATCTTTCTCCCCTAACATCCACTTTGACTGAGTGAAATGAGCCGTCAGTAAGAGCACAATTTTTCCCAGCAGAAATACAGGGGCTTTTGCTAAAACAGCTCTGTATCGAGCACTTAACAAAAACCGCAGCATAAGCCTTGCTTATGGCAAACCGCCCATAGCTTTCTGTCAGCAAAACAAGCAAGCAACAAAAAGGGTCATGCGAGATAACTCTACCAAACCGTCCCTCCTGTTACCCAAACAAAAAACAAAACAGTTCCCTCCCTCCCTCCTCCTCCCCTTCCCCTTCCCTCCTGCGTTAAAAGAGAAGCAGCAGCCTGCTCAGGCTATAAAAACTCCCAGTCTTTTCACAGCCCCATTCCCCAGGGCCAGCGCAGCAGCCTGCTCCCCACTGACCTCCTTCCAAAAAACGCCCCCACCCCTTGCAAGTGAGTAATTTTTACAGGGCTCCCCAGGGTGCTCCCAACCGCTTTCTCCCAGAAACCCCCCTCCGCTTTCCACCTGTGAGGAGTTGGCCCGCGGGAGACCGGAGCAGCTTTCGGTTACCTCCCTGCCTGCCAGATGCAGGGTGTGGTCTCTGCAGCCCTCGCGCTCCGATATCGCATGATGTCAAAACCTTCCTTTTTTTTTTTTTTTTTTTTTTTTTTTTTTTTTTAAACAAAAAAAAAAAAAACCAAAAAAAAACCCNNTTTTTGCTAAAAAATAAAAATAAGAAATCCTCTGTATTTACATGTTCAGGAACTTCTAATTCCCCTTCCCAAGCTTTGCGTGTTGCATCCAACTGCTGAGGTTTTCTCACTCACTGGGGCTGATTAGAAAATCTTTCATGCTACAGCTTTTTTTGTTGTCGTTTAATTGGAAAATGCAGTTCTTTCGAAATCAAAATGCCATTTGCGAAATCATTGCGAATACATTTGAGTCTCCATTTGAAAGTGGACCAGGAATAAATGGTCTGACACAGCTGAAATCTCTGTCCCATTTCAGCATTTTTTATGATGAGCCTTTTGAGTTTTCAATTCAAAATAACCTTGAGTTTCTGCCATTTTTCTCTTTTATATGTTTTATCCTTATACCAAAAAAATCCCAGATCAAAATGAAACACTTTGTCCAATCCAACAATATTTGTATCCAATTTCTTTTAAATGGGGTTTCAAAACTTGGTGGGTTTTGTTCTGAATTGACAAAAAATCCTATTACATAGGTAAAAAATGCACATTATGGCCATGTGCCTGTGTGAGAAGAGTGCTTGGGCAATGCCCATTTTTTAAAGCCCAAATGTCCACTCGTGGAAAACCACCTGTGATTGTCTGCCTGCGACTGTAACTACCTGAACAGCATGGGAATCTGTAGCACATAACCCACAGTTTTTTCTTTGCATCCATTCCTCGTCAGTGTAAACCTCTAGGATTTGGTGCTTTGCACCGCTCAGCATTACAGCATTTAATTTTCAGGCCCTGGCATCCTGAGATAGATGTTCATGCACTGAGCAAGGAGATTGGGGCTGAAAAATAACAGCAAAGGAGCAGTGTTGCCCAAAAGCAGTGCTTTGAGGAAAGATATTCACTAGAAATGTCAGAGGACAAGGGGACTTTCTAAAGTCCCTCTCTGCTCTGCAGTATCTTTGGGTAGCTGCTCGCCCCACTAGATGATGTTACCCTCCATGGAGGATCCATGCCCTTAAACTCTGCTGAGAAAGGGCGAAACTATGTGCTGTCTTTCAGAAAACACACATGGTTAGTGGCAACATTGCACTTTTCCAGATTTATTTTCTGTCCTCGTTGCTCTGGCTTCGTCCAGTCCAGACTTGCCTGTCCTCCTGCTGCTGGTGTGAGACTCAGCAGAAAATCTATGAAGTGCTCTGCCAAAATCAATGGCAGCCTGGTCACACGCTGAGACTGATCTGGAGTCAGACGGAGTTGGGGAGTGCTTGGGTTGCGGCAGGTCCTGTGGCAATGATGGGGAAGCCACAAGTGCCAAAAAATTTTTGTCTAACGTCTCCTTTGGAGCTCATCCATAGGGATGCTCCAAGACATAAGTGGGTACTTCCCCACATACCATACCAGGTCCTGCTTCGCAAACTCTAGTGCAAATAAAAAGGGTGGGAAGTTTGTTCTACGCTTTTTTTTAAGAGGATGAGAGTGTTTTGGATTCAAACCTAAACTGTTTTCATGCGAAGATATGTGTGGGAGTTTTTGAATGGCCACAGAAGTCGATTTCATAAAAGTTTTAGCACCACTGGAGGAATTATATCTCTGACTACACAGCAGAACTAAATCATCAATTTTGCTTCACAAAGCTGCTTTTTACTGTGTAATGAAGGCAGGGAAAACCCTCGAAGAGCTCCCTGAGCGGGAAGCCATCCTGAGAGAGAGAGATGTTGTGACTCATCTCCATGGCAACCGGGAGTGATGACGCGAGTGGCCACTCTGGATTATTCTTGTTTAGCAACAAGCACACAATACATAAATACATGTTTGGTGACTAGAGGATTACAAAGACAATAATGAATTGTCCACAGATCCTTATTCATCAAACTAGCCAATAAACCTGGTGGGTGACAGAGATTATCGGAAACCAGCATGGCTAATAACATGAGCTGCTGATTTGCTGGTTTAATTTTTCTTTTAATATGAGGATAAACATAAGGAAGTTATAATATCCCTAAAGGATTTTATTCTGGAAAAATTAAGAGGCTACTTGTATTGTTATTTATTTTTTAGGGTGCAGCTTACATTGACAAGTGTGAAAGTCTGCGCCTGTGCGGTGACCCCATCCTGGGCTATAAGAGAGGTGTGTGGTGGGGTGTCGGACCTCCAGCCCCAGAGCAGTGGACTTCCCACCACCAGCTGTCAGCAGAAGGCTGAAGGTTTGAACCATTGGGATATTTTGCACATCTGCATGAACCTGTACAGACATAGATGCAGCCTCAGTGCACACTCACGCAAGCACAGACTTTTCACAAGCAATTCTAGTCATTGTATTTCTTTACTGAGTATGGAAACTTGTGTTATGATAATGATGACTTCTTATGGATCCTGTGTAGGTGAAGAAAAGATAATACCCCTGCTATGTAGCACTTAAAATATTTTTTTCTTCCTGAAAAAAGCACTAGTTCCTGTTTTAAAAGGACCCATGCCCCTATCTAAAGCATCCCAACTGCATTTCTATAATATCTCTCAATTTAACCCGTAGTGCTTTTCCATGCGCCCAAGGGCACAAGGAATTTCACTCTTCTTCAGAGTGCCCTTGCCAAGCTATGTGCTTGGCTATGTGCTATGTGCTTCACCTGGGTGGCGAATCAGACCCCTTGGAGCACATCTGCTCTGGAACTGAGTCATAAGAGACAGTAATGCTGCGATGGCTGCTGCTAAGGGATTGTGTCCTTTCACTCAAGTAGCTGTCACTGTCTATTTCATACCTATGACCAAACTTGAAGTCTGTGAGATCAGACTCAGACATCTAAGATGAAACATCTAAGCTGCCTTTGACTCTAGAGGCAGGAAATACAGCTAGATGAACCACTGCTGAGACATTTTCTTTGTTGCTGTGACTGGGAAGTCTTTATCTACTAATAAAGACAGTTTTTTAAAATATTTTTGCCATATCCTCTCTTTGCACTCAGAGAGACTTTCTCCCTTCCCCTCCATGGGGGAAGGCCCCCTACAGCAACTAGTAGAGTTGCTTCCAGGTAATAGCACAGAATAGTTCAATCCATTTCCAAATCACCTCATGTGAGGCGGCGACTAGGAAAGGGGAAATCAATTCTTCATACTGAACTGAGGATCAATTAGGAAATGTATCTTCAGCAACTTAAAACAGACTTATGATGGGGAAAGAGTGAGCCACAGGCAGCCTACCACAAGGGGAGACAGCCTCGCATATATAAAGCCCTACTAAAACGTACACAATGCTAAATCCTCTGCCACAGCGAGAAGAAATGAAAGTCACCTCCAAACTGAAGGAGGCTCTTTCCAAATGAGAGCGATTTGGCAGCTCTCCTGGAGTGAGCAAGTATCTGGCTGCACAGCAATTTGGACAGCTTTTTTCCCTATTTGCCTGGCAGTTGGAGATGTAAGACATGCTTCATTAAGAAGGATCACTAGATAGGGATGTGCTTGTTTTTTAAAACTGAAAATGAGGAGCATTCCTGTTACTTTAAAGTGCGTATCAGTTTTCTTTTGAAATTTAGCAGAGGCCTGGTAACAATTACCATATTTTAATGATTATCAACAAAGGGAATATCTAAATCACAGCAAGATTTTAAAAAAATAGTTGGTGGTTCTGGAAACATACATTTTTGGTGCATGATTTGCATCAGTTTTCCAGGGCCTGATTTTCAAAGGTTCGAATGTTCAGTGCTTCCAGAAAATGAGATACTTTAATAACTTGGACCAAAAAAAGGAGGCATTCAAAGGCATAAATTTGAAAATCTTGGCGTTATATGGGTTATTTCTGTCTGCTTATTCAATTAACATCACATTATGTGTACAGCTACCAAATGGACTATCAGAACCTGTGCCTCTGATCTTGCCACCGTCCTCTTGACAATCCAGAAAGCTCAAATATCCTAAATCAGCTCCTCCCCTCAAAGAAAAAAAAAAAAAAAAAAGTGGGAGAGAGAGAGAGAGGGAGATTGCTGCTAAATTTATGACATGTTTTTTCTCCAAAAAGTTAAAATTTTGTGTTGGTCTAGATGACCTCCTGAGGTCCCTTCCAATCCAAATTATTTTCTGATTGTCTGATCCTAATCACATGGGAGTTCTGTCCTTTCCTTTCCTTTTTGTACTACTTTACCCATTCCCAGCAGGCACAGGAAAGAGTCCTTCCAGCTTCTGAGTACATTGGTCTGAGGGTGAGCTTACCAGGGTCCCATAGGCTCCAGCTGGCTCTCAAGGCTTCTATGAATCTGAACAACTTTCTGCCTGTTGAAGAAATTTTCAGCCCTTATGCAGATAAAAACCAGTTAGCCTTTCCTACCAATGCCACCCTCATCTATTGATGGCACTAACATTACACCTGAGCATCACAGCCGAGAGCTGAGATCCACTGACCTGAGCCCTGGACAAGGAGTGACCAGGCAGGAAGTCCTCCCCAGGAAATTACAAACTGAAGATAAGACCAGAGACAATAAATGGATATAAACAATCGTAAAGAAAGAGTGAGACATTATTGATCAGAGAGATAGGCAGCACATTCATGATCTTAGCAGTCTAGCAGCTCAAATAGTGTGAAAGATATTGATGAGTTTAATCTGCAGGAGTTTATAGGAGCTCCTGCTAAGACTGAAGGGCAGCTTGAGGAAAAGGCACGGAAGTGTCTGCTTGAAATTTCACAAACAAAAGTGGATTGTTCAGAGTTGGAAATGGGTCTTCCGATCGTAAGCAACAGATGATAAACAAAACAGTTGAAGGTAATGAAGGCGTATGAAAGCGCAGCATCAGTATGGTGGATGAGTTAGAAAAGGTTGGTTTGGAAAGATTCAGAGAGACAGGGACACTAATTACTGATGCACACTTCAGCTCCCTGCTAATTTCTACAACTTTTCATTGATTTAATTAGAATCCCACACCTGCCATTCACACTCCACCCCAGTGTTGTATCCAGGCTGCCCTACACTCATATTCTGTCACCAGGTTCACTGCTGTACCTCCGGTGTCCCTCAGCTCTTTAATTTATGCTTTCAGACCTCGAGCAGCTGGTATTAGGGGCTGCTCTTCCCTGCCTCTACTACTGCTCAGTTCAGTTTCTCTGTGCACCACGTAAGATTAAAAGAATCTTTTTTTGCATATCTAACAGAAAAGTCAAGCTGGACAAATAGAACTGTTGTCCTTCCACAGTGCTCAAGTACTTTTTTCCACTGGGAGAATGCTCTGAACTTTTTTGCAACCGTGTGATACAATATAGACATTTCCTACTTAAATTAATAGATAATAATTAATATTATCAGAAAATCTAAGCAAAAGCTTAACAGTTTCCGATCTCATAAGGAAACAATCTCAAGCAGATTTTTTTTCACTTTTCATTACAAGGAACTCACTTATTGATGGATGAAGGAAGAAGATGTTGAGATGATTGCTTTGAGGGTCAGATGTCTGTAATCAGAGAAGCAAGATGAGTAGGCAGAGGTGATACCTTGTATTAAACCACTAAGTATAGCTGCAAAAAAGCAGACTAGCTTTCATTGCTTTCAGGTCTGAAATGAGAACAGTGAGCTTCCAAACTCAATCCAGGCTAATAATAAATGCTCCGGGTTTGACTTGACTAAACCATTTGAGAAAACAAAGGTGACAAGAACTTGTGATTCAGAGATGAGTAAGGCATTTCCAAGCAAAGCTAACAGGAAGTTTAAACACTATGAGATAAAGAGAGACAAACAGACGTCCATTGATAAGCTCAATGGTGTTATCAAATTTTAAAAAATCCCACCAAATGATGTCATTGTTCATTTTTATTTTCTCCTGTTATCAAAGCACTGCATCAAAAGCATAGTGAAAAGAAAGATTTGTGGCAAGTGAAGGTACCCAAAACAAATCCTCACTATTTTGAGGAAGTGAGAGAAACCTAATGTTTCTGTGTCCGCGAGAGCTCTCCCATATCCGAGATTTGCCATGTGCATTTAATTCCTGACAATGAACACAAATGTATCTCAGACAGAGCAAGGCTAGGAGAGGAAAGATTGCTGAATATCAAATATTTTTTTTATTCATTTTTGTATGATTTTTTACATTCTTTATTTTACAAGAATTTTTACAAGAATAGGGTCTTTGAAGATCACATTATGGAAGTCTAGAAAGCGTCTGTATCCAGCACCTAAGGAATCCAAATTCCTGCTGCGCATAGCCCTGGATTTACTACTATTTTCACCTTGGAAAACTAGTCCCAGTGGATAGCTGACCCCTGCCATTTTATGGCTCACTGGCTCTTTGACAGCTACTTCTGGGTGGCTGCAGGTTATGACACAAATATTTCTTTAGTAACAATTTACCTGCTCCCTTGTGGATTCACCTTCCTTGACGTATCCCTGGCTTCACAGGAAGGACTGGAAACTGAGCCTGTGTGAGTTTGTAAAGGCATGGGGGAAAGGAAAGTGGCTGACTAACAAAAGATGCCAAACAGACTCTTTTGCAAGGGTCACATACCTGGAGTCTGTTTCAGGAACTTCTTTCAAAGGCAGAAAGCCCCAACATGCCCATGTTGCCTATCTGATCTTTTTCCTGGGTTTTGCATGCAAATACAATGCTGAGTGGAAACGAGGAATGTTAGAAACTTTAATTCTTTTTAGGCTTTTCAGGACAAGCTAAGAAGGAATTGGTCATGCTCAGTGACTTTGCTCTGTTTAATCAGATTCAGATGAAAAGATTGTTGATAGATTTCTGCAGAAACAATGCAAAATGTATTAACTGACAATTTAGGAAGAATTTACCACATTTCAAAAATAAGGGCGCCAACAAGGGTCGTTTATGACTGCATTCTAAATAAATGTTTCCTGTGAAACACTAATCTAGAAGCTATGAAAAATATATTATACATAATTTATATATCATTAGTATTAAATGGTCTCCCTTTTTACTACTGTAGGAGCTGTTTTGACACATCAGAAAAAAAAGAACCTGACCTGAAGAAGCATGTCTCTGAGTTGGCGATAGGTGAGAACTGCTGTGCGGTAAAAGCTGTGTAGTAGTCCTAACACTTGACTTTTTTTATTTAGCATTTTTCACCAAGTGAACTTAAAGAATGTTACATTGTGAAAAACAAACAGAAATGTCTACTTTAAAAGGCTTTGTGCCCTGCTTTGCTAAAGATAACTCATGTAATGGACACAAGACTCCAACCCACCATCCTCTCCCTCAAGCCAGATGCTCAGATTCATGTGGTGCACCAGCAATCTCAGATGGACTTCGCACAGGATTAATATCTCTAGGAAGATTTGTTTTCAGAAAAGGGGTTAGTTTAAACCCATTGATGATTTACCATTTCCATATTTTTTACTTTCTCCCTAACATCTTCTTTCTGCCTATTGCACATTGTGTTTGCAGGTCTAACAATTTATATTGTCACTAAATTGCATTAGAAAAGGAGTACTAGATCTCTAATTTCATAGAATCATAGAATCATAGAATCTTCATGGTTGGAAAGGACCTTTGAGATCATCGAGTCCAACCATACACACACAATAAAAACAACCCTCCAATCTCTGCCACTAGAGCATGCCCTGAAGTGCCAAATATATACGTTTCTTAAATACCTCTAGGGATGGTGACTCAACCACCTCCCTGGGCAGGCTGTTCCAGTGCCTGACCACCCTTTCAGTAAAGTAATTCTTCCTAATATCTAATCTAAACCTCCCCTGCTGCAACTTCAGACCATTTCCTCTGGTCCTGTCATTATTCACTTGGGAGAAGAGGCCAACACCCACCTCTCTACAACCTCCTTTCAGGTAGTTGTAGAGGGCAATGAGGTCTCCTCTCAGCCTCCTCTTCTCCAAACTAAACATGCCCAGTTCTGTCAGCCTCTCCTCATATGACTTGGTCTCCAGACCCCTCACCAGCTTGGTAGCTCTCCTCTGGACACGCTCCAGCACTTCAATGTCCGTCTTGTACAGAGGGGCCCAGAACTGAACACAGTACTCGAGGTGAGGCCTCACCAGTGCCGAGTACAGAGTCACAATCACTTCCCTGCTCCTGCTGGCCATGCTATTCCTGATACAAGCCAGAATGCTGTTGGCCTTCTTGGCCACCTGGGCACACTGCCGGCTCATGTTAAGCTGGCTGTCCACCAGCACCCCCAGGTCCTTTTCTGCTGGGCACCTTTAATTTGTGTGCATTTCTTTCAGAATTTGCAATTCCTTAACCAGGACAAGGAGGAGAGCTACAGCTGGATTCCCATGTGCGGGTCAGTGTCCAGCATTACCTCCTATGTTGCCACTGGTCTACTGTCTAGTCTGTAGGGTGGGAGAGTTTGAAAATGTCTTTAAAACTGATTCGTATCTGGGAAAAGTCAGATTTGTGTGATTCTTCTTTTTCCAATAAGACAACTTTCAAGTGAAGAATCCTAACCAGACCTAAAACTGTAGTCAAAATGTCATATTGGAAAAAAATCATTGGCAATTTGGCTCTTCTCTCTTTGTCTCACTCTCTCAAACTGATCAAAAACATACAGCTCAGGCCAGAAAAGCTGCCAGTGAAAATACCGTTAACTTCAAGTTTATTTTCACATTAGGTATCTCAGTTCACAAACAAATAGCATTAAACACATTTTTTTTCAATTATGTTTTAACTAGAACATTTTTTTCCTCTACTGAGTGAAAAAGGTGCATTTTCTCTTGGCCAAGTCAACAGATCAGCAAAATTGCCATATTAGTTATTGTTTTTGCAGCAATGGAATTACATGATATCAAACACACACAGTTGTGCCAGCACGCTCTCATCTTAGGAGACAAGATTTTTGGGCTCTCATCCAATCAAAAAGCCGGAGAGATAATGAAAATATATGTCTTGGACACTTTATGATTAATTGTAAAGCAGCCTAGAAATATTAGCTTAATAAACAGCCTTTCTAAGGAATACATGTTACTAAAATATACTTGTCAATGCCCAGCTCTAATAATGAATGAATTAATAACACTTCCATGATATATGAGGTGATGGCAAAAGGGAATGATAAGAGGGATGTCATAGCTAAAGGATTAAACTAAGTTGTTTGAGGAGGGCCACACCACATAGGGAGTCTCCCCAAATGCCCTGGCTGAAAAGGAGGACAGCTGTCATCATTCATACCTGTACTTTGCCTGGCTCTGCTCCCATGCAGGCATAAGCCCTTGCACATGTCTAGAATCCCTTACAGAGCCCAATTTAATTTCTCTAGCACCTAGGTATGGTCTTTGCTTTGTACAAAGCTCACTGTCATGCTTTGAGATTTCATTTCACTTGTAAATTATGTATGGTACTAAGGCAGAGTCCAGGGGACATGGAAAACTTTGGTTGTTTTCTTTGTTTTTTTTCCTTAACAATTTATGAGTCTTCCGTGTATTCGATTTAATTTCAGGTAGATAACTGAAACAGTTCTGTCTGACATCATCATGTTGGTTTTGGAAAAATAAGAAATCATCTGAAAAAAGCATAGTATTATGTGTCCTGTCAGAGTTTTTCATGATCATGATATCAAAGCCATCAAACCTGTTTATTCTCTCTGCAATGAATATACAAAAGCCTTAGTTACAGTGAATTGTACATCTCCATTGGTTTCAATGGGAGCAACGTTTGCTTCATGTTCAAGGCTGGCTCTGGTTCTCCTCAAACTTCTTCATTTATGTTGCAAATATCAGACAAAATAGGTTAGGATTAAACTTGCTGGCATTCAGAAATTAGTAAGTATTAGCCCAAATTATTTCTTGGGAAATGTTTCCAGCAACCTAGAAATGAAAAGTGTAGAAAAAATAGTAGAAGGTGAATAATATTCTATATTTAAAAGAATAGGGACAGATTTTCTGTACATTTTTTTAAGATTTTTTAATAAAAGTCCTGCAACTTATGTTTGAGGTTTGTAGCTCTTTATTTAATAAGAAGCAGCAGTTAAGCTTCTTTCCATTGCGGCCTTTAAAAAAATTATTACTCATTTTCATTGCATAGCTATTAATTAGTTTACACGCCACTTAAATGGAGGTTTTATGCTTTAAATCACAGTGTAAAGCCTGGTGCTCATTAGAAAGTATTTCTGCCCCATTCACAGCAGTTGAGTTCTAGCCTGATTGGTCTCAGCTCCAGTTCCTGAAATGGTACTTTGGTCATTAGTTTCCCACGATGCAGGAAAACTGATTCCACTTTTTTCTCCATGTTGATGCTGTCTCAAGCTGCCCATATGGCTGGATCCTCATTTTCCTCTCCCTTCCCCTCCTGCTCAGTCCCTGTCCCTTCAAGCCCTCACCTTCATAGTGCTGGTCCCACTGCCTGCAGGCCCACTCTGGGCTTTGAATTAGTGAAATGATCTGGGTTAAAAATAGATTTTTTTTTAATTAAGTCTGAATTATTTAACTGAACTGATTTCCACTACATGCCATGGTCCAACAGAAGGGGACAATGGGGGAGTGGGATTCCGCACCTGGCTCACCTGCCAGTGAGCGGACAGTGCGAGCATACCTCCAACCAGCTCCTCTGTGGTCACCAGGTCTTCAGGGAAAACTCTTCAGTCCTGTTTCACTCACAAAGAAAATTATGTCATCCGAAGTGCATTGGGTCCTTAAAATATCGATTGCTTAGCTTGATGCTAAATCAGAGAACTTTGGTCTGCAAGAAACTCTTGCAGTATTCAAATATCACTACTATTTCTCTGTCTGGCCCAATAAATTCGTGTCTTCTTGAGGAGATAAAGGGCCCAAATGGTCCATAGCATCTAGAAATGATCTGCCAGTCATTTGTACTGCGTTCAGCACGTTCTTGTCTGTGAACATGAACGGATGCTATCATTACATCCAACTAAAGGGATACGAATGGACAGCAAAGAGTCTAAGGGCTAATGGGGTTTGGTGCCACAGTTAAATAACCACCATCAAAATTCACAAAGAACATAATGAAATCTTGGTGTTGTAATTTCTCTGATGACTATCACTTCTTAAGAAATATTTCTACTACTGTAGCTATGAAAACAGAAACTCCATTTCTTACCTTGATACTGCAAAGCCAGGGGGAGCTTTTCCTTCATGTTCCTCTAAAGAAAAAAGAAAAATGTTACGAATAAGAAAAAAAGCTGTGGGGACATGAAGGAGAGGGAGAGGGGTCAATGCATAGTTAAACAGGGCTGGCTTAAGTACATCTGCCTGGACGTTCACAGGGCAGTACGACTGTGCTAGTATGACCAGTGATCCACTTGGATTATTAAGACCCAGTTATCAGCACGAAGGGAATATGACCCACATCAAGGCACATAAAAGACTATATTTTTTCAATTCTTACAATTGTTCAACGTGCTGTAAATCCTTCTGTGAACAAGTCCAACTTTTTTGCAAAAACTTTTTTTTTTCTTGCTTTCTTTCTGTGGGATTACAGTGGCAACCTCACCATACAATCCATCACCACCACTACAGGACAGACAGTGTTATGATGCACTGCCTTGAAATATAGTGGTTGTAGGACTAGGAAGACATTTTCCTCTAGACAAAGGCATAAATGGTTTACACTGCAGTACACTAATAGATGGTTTAAAGGTGTATTTGATTGCTTTTGTGGCTTTGTTTTATATACATCACATATGCACAAACCCTGGGTGCTGTAGGCTTAATGCGTGTGTGTGCGTGGATATATCTCAATAAAACAGATTTGTCTAACATAGCAAATGCACAAAAACGCACGCACAAGTGAAACATAAGTTGTCCATCTCTTTCAGTAATCTATGTTAGACGTTGAACATTACCATCTGTTCTGGAGGGAGAAAAAGTAGTTGTTCAGAGAAATAACTCGCCCTGGAAGAAAATCACCTGCTAACCCACTATTCATTAGAGGCTGATTTATGCACAAAAGCCTGAGGGTTTCTAACCTTTCCAAAACTCTTCGATATGCTTGTTTTACAAACTGTTCTGGTGAAGAAAAAAAAAAACAAAAAAAACCCACTTCAGTTTTGTTCATATGGTTTACCCTAACAGTGAGTCTATTTGCTGAGATTACATTTTTATTAAGATGATCTGGACACATCGTATGTAGTTTCTCATCTTTTACGTCATTGGAAAGGCAGCTGGTTTGCTTTGATCAAGCCCCATCAAGATGGCCAGTGACTCCACCTATACTAGCAAATAAATCAGTACCAAACAACGCTCTTGACACTGGAACTCAATGGTCTCTACTGGCAAGTTGTTAGGATAGTCCACGGCACTGTGTTGTCTGGGTTCATCTCCCATACAATCCCCAGGCAGGGTTTAGAGATCAGTGCAGATCAAGGACTTTTCCTTTTGGTGGAGGGAGTATGGACCCCTTGTTTCAGAAGATAAGTGTGCCTGGTGGCATTAGAGCCACCGACTGTTCCTGAGCAGCTATAATTTACCACTGCAAATATTATGATCACCAATTCTCTGTACTTGTCTGTGTCTCTATTTGTTGTTTCTCAAGATACAGACTACAAAATTTCTAGGGCAAGGACTTTGTTCTCTTTGATCATGTAGCACACTAGGATCCTGGTCCATGACTCTGTCCCCTTCTGCAGTCCAAATAATAAAGCATTCTAAACCAAATTCAGAATAATGCTTCAGACAAGGTTATAGTAAAGAACACTACAGAAAAGAGCTACCAAAAGGCAGAGAAGAAAGGAAACAGCTACCTTATCTCCTTATCTGCTGTGGAAACTATTTATTTACTTACCCTTGTTCTCCATGGACATTTATGTTAGTCACAGAACAAGCAATCAAAGGAAGGTATGAACATATTTTTCATCTATTGTTATTGCTGAAATTATGTGCAGTTGTCATGTAAAACTCTTGATGCAGTCATGAAGTCCTTCCTTACACTGTGTGTTAGGAGGCTGGAATGAAGGGCTGACTGCCATGAACTTTTCTATCATTATTTTTCTTTTTTCCTCCTGACATTTCTAAACACAAACACTTGTAATCACTTTTAAAAGGGAACCCTGTATTCATGCAAAGCAACAAGGGATTCCAGCAGCAAGACAGATACATCTGGACAATTTGGTAACCTCCCAAGCTTTGATTTAACTATTAAATTGGTGACCGTATTTCTTTCCAGTCCATGTGGAAATCTTCAGTCTAGAAGTACAGAGGGCTGGTGTTGACATTTTTGATGCATTCAGGGCGCTCCCAAACATTACAGATGTACTGATGCGCCAGTTGGAGTTCTGACGTTAATAAAAATCTGTAAATATTACAAACAATTTGATTTTAAAACTCACAGATAGGACCATTTCATTTGGGAAGTGTATTTCTGCTGAAGGCAAAGAAGTTACACCCCAGAAGTAATTTGGCATGGGAAAGTGACTTTGAAACATACTACTGTGTGTCTGAGAAAATACATAAGTTCTTGAAAGAATACAGGGGAAAACACAATCATTTTGTTTCAGGGATGAAATGTATTGGCCAGGTCAACATGTGAAGAAAGCTAATTATATCACACATTATGTCAGTGAGGGGCCTCTGCTTTAAACATGCAACCTGTTACCTTCAATAGATAAGAAGGCAATACTTTTCCATGGGATTTGAGTTGGTGTCAGAGGCGGAGTGATTAACTTCACTTGTAAGAGAGTAGTAGTGAGATATCTATTAATATCTCATGGCCATGCCTTGAGCAGGAGCCGGGGGGCAGAAAGGGGGGGGAAAGGGGAGGGCACACCGCCACAGTTGATGAAAACAAATACCGTAGTGGGAATTTTCTTCAGCTGAAACCCCAATCCTAATGAATTAATGAGGTTAATTCAATGACTTTTCACAGTGTGTAAATCAAACAACCGTGTCTTCGGCTGTCAGGCAACTCTAAAATCTAGCTTGAGGATTTTTCCTTTTCCCCTTTAACATCAGCTTTAGCTGGTTACATTCCAGAACAATACCTTTGAGAAAAGTTGATCAAAAATCCCCAGGTGTAAGAAATCAGGAAAGGAAGGCAAGAGACCAACATGGCTGAGTAGAGACCTGATGGTCAAACTAAAGGGCAAGAAGGAAATGCACAGGCAGTGGAAGCAGGGACAGGTGTCCTGGTGTGGAGTATAGGGACGCTGCCCAGTTGTGTAGGGATGGGGTCAGGAAGGCCAAGGCGCAGCTGGAGCTGAAACTGGCAAGGGGCACAAGAAATAATAAGAAGGGCTTCTACAGGTATGTCAACCAGAAAGGGAAGATCAAAGATAGCATAGTCCTCCTGACGAGCAAGACTGGAAAACTGGTAACAACGGATGAGGAGAAGGCAACAACATTTTTGCCTCAGTCTTCACAGGCAACTTCTCCCCCCATACCTCTTGAGTGGACGGACCACAAGGCAGGGACTGGGGGAGTAAAGTCTCTCCCACTGTAAGAGAAGGGGTCCCTCCCACAGGTTTGTGACCACCTGAGGAACCTGAACACACAGAGTTCTATGGGATCTGATGGGATGCATCCCAGACTCCTGAGGGAACTGGCTGATGTGGTTGCCAAGCCACTATCCATGATATTTGAAAAGTCATGGCAGTCAGGTGAAGTCCCCAGTGACTGGAAAAAGGGAAATATTGCACCCATTTTTAATAGGGTAGAAAGAAGGACCCTGGGAAGTACCACCCTGTCAGCCTCACTTCTGTTCCTGGAAAGATCATGGAGCGGATCCTCCTAGGAGTTATGCCAGGGCATATGGAGGACAGGGAGGTGATTCGTGACAGCTGGCATGGTTTCACCAAGGGCAAGTCCTGCCTTAGCAAACTCAGGACCTTCTATGACGGAGTGACTACATCAATGGAGAAGGGAAGAGCTATGGACTTCTCTAATGCCTTTGACGCGGTTCCCCACAACATCCTTCTCTCTAAATTGGAGAGATATTGATTTGATGGATGGACTGTTCAGTGGATGAGGAATTGGTTGGGTGGTCACATCCAGAAGGTAGTGGTCAACAGCTCCATGTCCAGATGGAGATAGGTGACAAGTGGTTTTCCTCAGAGGTCTATACTGGGACCAGTACTCTTCAATATCTTCATCGGTGACACAGACAGCAGAATTGAGTGCACTCTCAGCAAGTTTGCAGACAACACCAAGCTGAGTGNACACCAAGCTGAGTGGTGCAGCTGACACACCTGAGGGACAGGATGCCATCCAGAGGGACCTGGACAGGCTCAAGAAGTGGGCCCATGTGAACATCATGAGATTCAACAAGGCCAAGTGCATGGTCCTGCACGTGGGTCAGGGCAACCCCCAGTATCAATACAGGCTTGGGAATGAAGGACTTGAGAGCAGCCTTGTGGAGAA
>VYZM01018851.1:68822-155281 GCA_013398915.1 Dromas ardeola | reverse complement strand
AGCAGGAGCCGGGGGGGGCCGCGCCTGAGGGGGCGAGGTGAGTGCAGGGTCCCAGCAGGAGGAGGAGGAGGATGAGGAGGAGGATGGACGGTGGCCTCCCCTTGCCCTGGCCCGCTCAGGGAGAGCCGGCGGGTCGGCCCCTCCCGGGCTACCCCACCAGTGGAAAAAATCCCTAGTATTTCAGCCCAAAATCCCGCCGGCGCCCGTCCCGCTGTGCCCTCCTCACTGAGGAGATGGCTGTCTTCTCCCACCGGTCTGGCGGCTCTGAGTGTGCCATGTCTTCGCCTTCCCATGACATGTGTGTTTCAATAATGGCATATTTAAGACAGTAAAGGGGTGGCATCGTTATTATTCAAATGAATGAAATGTTAGTTATCGAGCCAGAGATTACGCCGCTTTGAAAGCATCAGAGGTGCTGAATGTATTTTATTATTGAGTATCTAGCAACCACTGAATGCACAGACATTTCCGAAAGATTTGTGAACTGGAGCAATAATACCAAGTACCCAAGGGAAAAATCTGAAATATTCAAAGCACTGGTGAAACAAATATTAACTTCCACAGACCCTTTGACAGTTTGATTAACTGGCAAATTAAGGACAAGAAGTCTGTTTTCCACCGTGCAGCTGAATTGCCTGTTGATAATGCTGAAATATTTACGCAGAAGGATAAATAGGCTGAAGATGTCTACATTGTGAATAAAATTGTACAGTTTAAACACAGTTTGAAGTAGCTTGTTCACCCTGGGAGGAGGAACTAGAGTAACTACTCCTCACTGTCCTATTTATTAGAGAGTGTGGTTGTGTTTCTAGCGCAGATTTCTGAAAGAAAAGATGCTTTTGAAGCAACTAGGGCAGTAGGGATTTCCAAAGGGAGAGTTAGAGAAAAGCAGCATTTTGGAGGTGAAAATGCAATCTCTTCTCAGCATTGGCCACTGGTTTCTGTGCCAAGGTACAGTTGCCGTTAAGGATGCTCAGAAATAGACTGAAGTCGAGACGTGATGCAAAGTTTGTAGGGAGAGATAATACACTTGGTTTGACAGGCTGCTGGGAGCAGTGATTAGTTAAACAGAAAGGGGCTAGGAGAGCTGCCAGATTGCATTGTGTATTGGAAAAAGTGCTTAACTATACTGGAGAGGAAGTTGGAAGGACTTTGACATTCGGCCTCCATTTGCAAACCTGAATGTAGGTTTTAGTGTGTAAATAACCAGAGTATAGACCTTTTAGTTGTTGCAGGTCGTATGTAAATGGGGGTGCGGACACGTGCAGGTATATTGTCTTGATTTAAAGCCCATGTGGCAGTTCAGACAAATGTATGTGTAACATGACCCTTTGTAAATCAACACGCTTTATCTCTCTATATTGATGCCAGCTTCCTAGCAACACGCCCCACACCTAAAACCTGGACCTTGCAATGTGCTCAGCACAGTCTCTTCTCTGTTGAAAGCTTTCAGTTTCTCCTTCTGCCATTGACAACTTGGAAGGAATGGCAGGTACCTTTCCTTTTCTCTGAGGAAGCTTCAGTCATTCTTCTCCTTTGCAGAAATAGTATTTATATGCTTTATTAGGAGAAGTTGTTATATCCCGATATACACATCAAAAAGCATATGTATTTCTGCCTCATATTTGCTTATATACATATATAGTGGGAAAAGACACTAGCATCCATACACGCAGACCCTGACAAAGCATACTAAAGCAACAACACAGAGGCTGCTTTTATCTCCCATGTATTAAACCTACAAAGGGCTTTACGGACTGCTTAATACTTTACACAAAATGGCGTGTGAACAGAACGTTAGGTCTGTAAGATGAATTAATCATCAGGAGACAAATATTTTGAGATTATTGGTCTTGATTCTGCTAAAGATTGCCTCTGTGGTATGATATGATTTTAATTGACAAGTGCTTATGTCTTTTAGTTCCTGTTAATCCATTAATCCTGTTATCCCATTCAGTGTGATGCATGGAGTGTGCTCAGAAAGTGAAACAGCAATTGAGAAGGTAGCCTTCTCTCCATCATTCAGTGTATCCACTCCGTACCTCATGCACTTTAGTGTCTTCTACCTTCCACAGTGTCTGCGGCAGCGTCCATCAGTTCTGGCATGGGAAGATAAATTACTGAAAACATTTTTTTGTCTTTTTATTTTTCTTTATTTTGGTAGCAACTTTTTGTGTTTTGTTGCTCTCATGATCGTTTGTTAATGTTAGAACGCTGTAGGTGTTTGATGTCCATTAATTTGATATTTGTTTTCCAGTATGTCCTGTCTGTCCTGAAATTTACCTACCCTACCCTTTTTCAAGGGTAAGTATTGTTTTAAGAATACAACTGTTTGAAAAATTACTTAAATCAGTAAATATCTTGCAGTTCCATGCTGAAGCTAACTTTAGTACCTCTTGTCATTGCTGGCTTTTGCTGTCTAGAGAACATACTTCATGAAGCTGTAGTAAAGCATTCATTAATGTGTCTTGGTTAATTTTTAACCATCATGATGGTGATGTAATTAAGATATATAGACTCCATCATTTCTCATTTTCCTGAAAGTCTTATGCTTCAGCATACAAAAGTAGCAATTATAGTACAGTCTGTCTTCTTTGGAAATGGCACTCATGGATAATGTGCAGTTGTGGTATATTCTTTCTCTATGCTAATGAAAACCAACCTTAAGCCCATGTTTAGGCATACCATGTTGCTTATTTTCATGCTTAGCCGTTGTTGTAACTCTGCATCACAATTCACTATCATATCTTAATGATTGTAATGAGAAATTTAATGTTTTGTCAAATATCCATATATACCATCAGTGCTGTTAATAATTTGTGAGACATTTTGTGAAAATCTGGCCTCTTAAAGTCAAGATTTCCCCCATTTGTTCTTTTGAGAGAATGGTAAAGTCTGCAGACACTGGATATCTTTAATTCCTTTACTGCTGCACATCAGACAAAAATATAAGTCATGCTGCGCAGCCCCAGGACTGCAATCAACTCTAGGAATAATTGCCTTGGGAATCTCTATTTTCTTTGAGTGTGCTCAGCTCTATTAAATATGCAACAAATGCTTTCTTCAGTTCTGACACACACACAGATTGTCTCTTGGACAAGGCTTTTATCATACGGGGAAGGGGTTTTGAGTAATGTATGTAAAATAAAAGTGTGGTAAATCAATATTAAGAAAGCATATCTCAGTGGCAAGCAACTGTTACCACAGTTATTTCCTTTTTCTATTATTTGGAAATGCATCTTGGCATCTTAATATTTTTCCATAAGTTATGGCTTTTAAAGGTGACCTTTCCTTGAAAATTCTGAAGTGGCTCAGATGCGTTTTCATTTAGAGCTATGACAGATGAGCAAAGGAGCAAGAGAGTGTTATTCTCAGTTCATGCTGTTACTGTTTGTTGGGAACTGTTAACTAACTTCAACTTCTGTCCTTAAAACCTGAGATGAGGAAATTTTTCACAATAAAGTTGATGGTAATTCATCGCTGGCTTGGAACAGAGCACGGTCAAGCCTGCAGCAATCATCAGGGATACCTGGCTTTTAATCTTTCATATGCTCCTCATTTAAAAAAGGTGAAGTGAGCTGTGATAGTAGCATTGAGTATTCATCATACCCATGGAGATAGTGAGCTTGCTCTTCTCTGACACTGTCCAACTGTATTTAATACTGCATAGAGTGAATATTTGTTTATTTGTGTATGTGTGAGAGAGGTTTTAAATAACAGCTTAAATGCATTGCAATGAATGGGAAGAATAAATAACATCTGTAACAGGTATAGAGGTGATTTTAATGTGATTTAATACTGTAGTACAGTTTCTCTGTCTGAACGCTGCTGGATGTTCAAGGATTTTCATACAAACACATCTCTGAAACCACTAGCTTAAGGAAGAAGGACACTAGTAACTTATTTTAAAGCTTAAAAAAATCAGTGTGCATCACTACTAATTTTAAGTTATCTGCAAGCATTTCTATGGTCTCGTATACTATTTCCATAACAGACTAAGGAAGACCTTTATGGTAGGGTAAGTCATTAGATAAATAAGTCAATGCAGAATATATGTCATTGTTATATACCTTTTCAATGAGAAAGCCACAGTATTGTGGTTTATATGCGAGGTTATCTGGCTGTAAAGATGTTTTCTCTAGAGGCTCTGAATCAGAGGCTCATGCAGCATAACGATGTTATTGATGATGGCACTTAACTTGGTGCTTGCTACACAAGATGTGGGAAGGGGGGTGGGAAAAGGAGTCTGAGTTTGAGGGAGTTTGTAATCTGAGCCCAGCATGAGTAACTATGGGAAGTCGTAGAGCTAATGTTTGAAACAACTAGGACTACACACATCATCCTTGGGGCTTATTACTTCAGCTGAAGTGAGTTTTTAAATCCTGAAATCACGTTTAGTTGTTCTAAAAATAACAGTTTATGTATGAAAAGATATTCACCCCTTGTCACAAATCTTGCCTCACTTGTGTCTTCAGATCATCACAGCTGTAACATTTCTATTACTATTGTAAACGTTGTGTGGGAAGAGGAAATAAAATGGGGATTCAGTAACATGACTAAGGTAATTGTGGTAGATGGTAATTTACAAAACATTTGAAACAGGGGCTGGAAGAACCAGAGTATTAGAAAATTTGGAGGAAATGAAGACCCACAAAAATGAAATATTCAAAGGGGAATAGTGGCATCCTTGGTAACCTGGAGAAACAGTAGATAACTAGAGTCACGGGTAAGCTGTGAGAAATTCTGTGGATTCTAAGGTCTTGGTCCACATGGTTAAAAAGGATAAACAATTCAGAGGTGCTGTTTTGTTTCTATTTTAGGTGGCAGACATTAGTGGGTGGACTTCTGCTTCATGTCTCCTGGAAGCTGGGCTGGGTGGAGATAAACTTGTGTTCAAGGTACAGTGGGTTTTTCAGTATTTGCTGAATACTTACTTTCTGTAGCTGTGTTACAACATTGTTGGTTGTGGAGGTTACTAACTTGCTAAAATAGAAGTTAGTATATGTGTGTGTATGTGTTCTTCTTCACAGGTGTAGGACAAATCTTGTGTTTTAGTCTAATGAATGTTCAATGATGCACACTTCAACTGATTACTAATATGAAGTGGATTCAATTCAATCTTGATAAGACAATCGAAAAACCATAGCCATTAGTGAAAACTATAAGGATAACTTATCCTTAAATTAGAAACCATCTGTTCACATCTCTTCACTGGATTATTTTATAGTATTATAAGAGAAACCTTGGTAATGTTAGTTAAGACCATTGACACGTGCTTCCCCAAAACCTCAGTGCAGTGAAGCCCACAAATATGATCTGCCTTTTTCTCTAAGTGTGTCCCATAAATGGGAATCATCACCCTTGCCTAACTCACCCCTGCCCAGCAAGAGCAGCCATTGCAGTACAGGATTGATACAATAATCCAACTCCAAATTAAAAGGTCCTATGTAGACAAAAATCATCTGCTTGAACTGAGTGTGATGGCGACTCAGTAGAGTTATCCAGCATACTGTACTCTGCTCAGGTGGATCCATTCTGCAGTATGGAATGTGGCATATCTTTTTTATTTTGCAAAATGTTATGATTTAGAAGGTGTATGCCCACAGCAACTGGTGAATCTCCATCTCTGGAGATACTCAGAACTTTACTGAACAACGACCAGAGTAATGTGACTCGACTCTGAAGCTGGGGGAGCTTGGACTAGATGATTGCCAGAGTTCCTTTCTAATGTAACTTTTTTTCAGTCATTCTGTATTAGCAAGTGACAACTGATGAATTTTCTGTTTGGATTTCAAACAATTGGCTTACAAAACTGAATCTCCTCATTTGGAATGAAATCCTGCGTGTATGTCAGAAGAACTAGCTAAGTTCTGTTTTCATGTCCATGCAAGTGACTACATCACCACTGAAACTTAAGTGAAGTTGTGAATGGAAACAGAATTTAACTTCCTATCTTTTATCTGCAGTATAGGCAAAACAGGGATATTGGTGTAGAAGCTGTCAGTGATAGATGTAGAGGCAGGATTAAGGTCCAAACGTTGCTTTAGTGGCAGTTACTGATCCATATATTATTATAAAATGTATATTGCTTATGCAGATTTTGTCTTCACAGAACAGTCTAAAGGACAAAGGAATACAGCCATCAGTAATGTCCTTTTTAGTACAACTTTTTGTTACTAGATGGTTACTTTTGCTTTAAATCGTGAAATTAAAGAAATTGAATCTTTTTTCCCAGCTTGGAATAGATATTTTCGTTTTTTGAAAACTTGGAAGACATTAAAGAAAATACTGGACAAAAACCATTTTGTACTGTTGAAGAGGTTGTTTTTATCGAAGAGAAGTTTTGGTGAAAACTTAGTTCGTGTTTTGACGAGGGAGACTTGAGGCCACTAGATGTCAGCACACTATAGGAAAAGAGATTGAAATACATGTTGAGAAACCTCTTCATTAGTTTAGCTAATACAGCAGAATGCCTGTTCTAGAATAGACCCAATGAAATTACCAGAATTAATTGAAATGTTTTGTCTATAATTCAGCCAACTACTTCAGCATGAGTTTAATTCTGTCTTTCTCCAGAAGGATTAGGCACATGCTTTAATGTTTTGCTGGACTGGACTTGTAGCATATATCTCCTGTATATAAAAAACCCAATCAAACAAACAAACAAAAAAAAAAACAAAACAAAAAACCAACAACCCCCCCCAAAACCCAACCAAACAAAAAACTCCCCCAAGACCAAACATAGTGTCTCAAAGCTTCTGTCTACCACTTCCTCTTAAGTTCCTTCCCCCTCCAAAAGTGAGGTCATTTCCCCCTTCTCTTACAGAATACCAGTCTCTGAATCTGTCTGGTTTTTATTTTTTTAGTGCATGTGTAGGATACTTAAGAAAACCATATCCAGTTCCCAGTCTTGTCATGCTTCAAATAATAAACTGCTACCCATTTGTTGTTTAGTTCCACAAAGTCTTGGTGTTTCTGTCATGTGGACTGATCTCATGCAGTTCAGGTTATCCCAAAGTGTCTCGGCAGAATTATTTTATTACATAGAGATCATCAACCTTTGTCTAAAGTCAGGAACACTAGCTTCACAATAAAGACCAAATAAAAACATGTTACAGAGAGTAGTTTCTCTTAGGTTTTGTGGATGTCCTGGTTTTCATCTGCTTCCCCCCGCCCCCAGTACTCCCAGCTGTAATAAGGGACTTTGTCACCAGTGTAGTTGCTTCTAAAGGGTGAATGGTGACTGTCTGCAAAACTTGCATCCAAAACAAGGGCTCTCTATGGAACACACAGGAGTATGTGCAGCATCTGCATGGTGCTTCCAGCACTGTGATCTGCCACCCAGTCTGCCACCCAGTACCTGCCTAACCCTTGTAGGCACAGAAGTCCTATGTGTTCTGGTTGGCATTTCTTGTAGGGCTGAATTTTCCCCATAGCTAAGCAGCAGCTCAGAGCCTTGCTTAAACCAAAGGTTCAAAGTGTGGTTTAGGGGAAGCTACCCGCTGAGTTTAGTGAGCTTTGGAATTAGCCCTACAACCACAAGCTCATCACTGAGCTTTCCCATTTTGCGTGTACATCACTGTATTGCCAACATAAGAAGCTACTAATTGGTTTACATACAAGACAGATTGTTGGTGCTGACACGTTACATCAAACATCCATGCATTCTTTTTTGGTCCTGAAATTCCCACTTGGCAGCATAGAATTTTACCCTTACATCATGGAAAAAGCATCTGAAGTCCTTTTCCATTGCCCTTCACAGTATTGCTGGGGACATGAAGGTATATTTGGGATTCCTGGAATTTAGTGGTGGGGAACATGAAAGAGTGTTATGTTCTAAATGAACATTCAGTTTTCATTGTGTTTTCCTTTCATCTTCCCAGCCCTCCTTTCATTTCTTCCCTCCCCCTTTCTTCTATTTGTTGCAGTTCCAATAGGGTGGGGGTGTTTTTGTTGGTGTCTGAAGTGAACTTGATGGTAATGAGGTATGACAGTTTTAGATCCTGGTCTTGGTGAATTTCCAGTTAAAATCAATAACCTTAAAAAGAACAGTGTTTTTATACAAAATGATGGTGAATACCCCCAAAACCAGGGCAAATATTTATGCCAGTGAAAGGATCTAAGGATTACCCTGTTTTCATTACCCTGGGGTTTTGGTCAAGTATTTTAGAAAATTACATATTAAAAAAAAAAGGAAACATTATGTTTAGGTTTTTTTCCTTGTCTGTGTTTACATGAATCTTCAGGCATGTTTTATCTTCATTCAGGCTGTTCCGATGTTAATGTTTAGTGGTCTAGTTTCTTGTGATCCATGAAATATGATAGTGTAGCAGTACCTATAATTATGTTTTAATTCTTACATGCTAGTGGGTAGTGTAATCCAAAATAAGGAACTACACGTAGTTTGGTTTCCTTTTGAGAACCAGCATTATTCACTAACATTTTCTTGACTTTAGTTCAAAGCTTGGGAAGAGTGAATGGAGGCAGCAGTGTCGTCAGTTCTGGGAAGCATTTGGATCAGGCCTTTAGATCACTTCACATCTTTTCCTCCCTTGCTCAAAATCTTACATTATTCTCTCTGAAATTTATCATCTACCTGATCCCTTTTTCCCCTTAAGTACCAAGATCAAAAAAGGAAAAGTGCAAATTCTGAAGCCCCTTCTCAGAACTGAAACCTGACCCTACTGCAATAACCATGGCTAGAAAAAATATCAGATCAATCTGTGATGACTTCATTCCTCCATTAGTTGTCAAACTGCCTCTAGGAGTTTGGCTTAGTCAAAGGAGTATCATTAGGAAATCTCAAGAGACAGGCTCCCACAGAGACAATCTGATCTTTAGGAAGAATCTCTTCGTAAATCTGGCTGAGAAATGAATGTGTGGGTGGGCAAGTGTATTTGTACATAGTGAAAATGTGTGCTGTCTGTGCAAGTACGCCATTTTACGCCTTCATTTGTCAGTTTTTCTTCCTTTTACAACACATCAAGGAAATTAGTTGAAATTTCTCTCCCTTAAAACCAATAGGAGTAATTGCCATGAAACACTTTTGCAGGGAGAGCAGCCAGGGAAAGAGTAAAAGAAAGAAAATATATCTGCAGATAGCTTCTGTCTGGGATTAGATGAAGTGATTAATTTCTGTCTCAGACTTCTCTACTGAACAATCGGACAATGAATTTAATATGCACACCTTTGAAAAATATATGTACATATATACGTAGTGTTGTATTCCTTGCAAGCAATTGTTGCTGATCGTATGTAAACAGAATGTGGTGAAGTAATGGGATTTTAATTGTTTTCACAGGTCTGAAATCCTGTCATGGCTTCCTGCTTCAGTGCTGTTTGTTGGCATTATTTATGCTGGCTCTAGGGCACTGTCTAGATTGGTAAGAAACACACAAGTAGAAGTCAGTTCTTTATTACCTCTACGAGCAAAGAACATTCTCTTCATACAAGGTGCTGTTCCTGGGCTGGAGAGAAAGAAGGGAGGAGGGGTTTAAATAATACATACATTGTTAATGGTGCTAGAGCAGCAGTCTAGTCCTACGAACTGCAGAGTAGTATCAAAAAGCACTTCTATGACAGTGCAAAGCACTTAGTATCTCTCCAGAGTACTCAGTGTTTTGCAGAACAGATCCTCACCAGTCTGAATTGTGCAAGTAGGGAAGAAGCTGTAGAAGTTACCAGCTGTAACTTTGCAAAAGGGGGAACGGGGCTGTGGGATCTGTGGAAAATCCTTCCAGGAAAAGGTTGAAGACCATTTCAGTGAGAGGCTTTTGATGCTGTGCAGGATTTGAAAAAATAAATTGAAAGTTGGAAAGAGATTATGGGAAGGGTTAGATTAATCAGTTTTATGATCCATTTGAATCACAATAACCTACCAAATGTTCAGAGAATCTCAAATCTGCTTTCACTGAAGTTGAATGCTTTTTACTTAAATGATACACTCTTTCTTAACAAAAAAAAAAGGCAGTAACATGAATTTTTAAAAAATAGCAATGTTTTACTGCTGTTACACAGTCTGCAAGGCCAGATTCTGCACTAGTTCCTTTCTGCACTCTGTCAATGCATCTTTATCCAGCTCCAGAGCCAGCTTGCTCCTGCCAGCTCCTAAACCCCAAGAAGGCTCAAAAGGGAATTTTTGACAAGATTCTGCTTGTAGTGATCCCTTGAATGTCCCAGTGAAGAGGTAGGACAGGAGGCTGGGGGCCTCATCTCGCACCCAAGTGATCTTTGGAAAGCATAGGCATGTGCTCAGAAGCCGCATGCCTCCGGATTAGCTCTGTCTCAGGGTGATTGCATTTATTTCCTCTTGGTTCCTTATCAAAGCAAGTTCCATTGGGCTTCTCTGGTGTAAACTGCACAAAGATCCCTAAGGAGAGCCCTGCCTGGAAATAGCAATAAAGCCTTGGCAGCAGCATCTTTTCTGTCTGCTCACCTGGAAGGTGGAGGAGGTATGAATCACATCCTCTTTGCTATTTCTTCTTACTTCCTAGTCATCGTGCAAATTACCTTGTTTCCCTCCTGTCCCTGCTCTGGTCATTCAAGAGTGAGATGCACTGGAGTGGCACAGGGGCTGTGAATGGTTTTGATTTATATCCCAAACCTTTCTTAAGGAGCATCTCCCATTTCTGAATGGCTTTTTGTTGTACTCGGATGGGGATTTAGAGGCCTAATTGTATAGCTAAATTCAATCCTACATAGAAGCTTTACTTACAATAACTTTGCATACAACAATTTTATGACACAGTAAGAAGGAAAATGGACTGTCCCAAACTCGTATCTGAATTGTCTCACCTCAGCAGAAATTACGTGCACTTTTTTGATCACAGCCAAGGAGACCCGCTTTCAAACACTCCTGTGTACTGGCAGGGCTATAGTCTTAATCTCTGTTTGTGCCTCTCCCTAGAGGTGCTGTCAGTCTCCCCTGCCCAGGAGTTCAGGGCTGGAACTGGAGGAGGGCTGCTTAGCTCTGGACTGTGATGCATTAACGGAAGTATTCAGAGCTGCGAGGGGAGGTTTGTACAGTCTATTCACCCTGCCTGCCCAACCAGTAAACCTTTCTTTTCGTAAGCATTAAGCCCTCTCACAAATTTAAGAAATACTCACATCAAAGACAGTAGACATATGGAGAAGGTTAACTGGGCTAGGCAAACTGGGGCCATTGTTGGCTCCAAAACATATTTGGAAGAGCCAAAAGCAGGGGGGAGGAAAGAAAAACCCAATAAATTTGCTTCACAAAAGCAAGAATGTGAATTCTGCTGTCAGCTTTCCTTGTGTATGATTATTCCTTGTATTTCCTATTACTGTGTCAGTCTCAGGATGCTTGTGTTAGATACTTCTGGTTTTTTGTTCTCAGTTGTCCAGCAACAAGGTTGAAGATTGGTTTTCAGAATTGGTGAAGCTGGGGCTGACAACTTCATGCCAGCTGTGTTTATGTATTTTTCATTCCTTACTAATTTGGAGGTGTTAAAAGTTACTATGGTGTAACTGTTGTGTTTATGAATCTACCCTAGTTATCGTTATGACTTAAAATGTTTAATTAGCGATGTTTATCTAGCTTTATGGGAATGAAAAGAAAAATCCAGAAAATACAGAGTTCTGAATACAAAGTCAAATCTGAGATGTATTTGCTGCTTATATCACCTAGTACTTAAAAGGCATGGACATCACTGAGAAATTAATTCAATCTCTGCTCATGTGATTTCAATACTATACACAAGTGGGGAAATACTGCTTCCTAACACTGCCTTAGTCTTTAGATTATCTTAATTGGAGCAGAGAATCGCTTCTGTTTCAGCTGTCAGAGAGACCATGGATCTGATTTGTAGGAAGTATTATGAACCACTAATTCTGTTTGGGTTTGCCTGGGGCAACGAGTGTTTGTTCATTATTGTTATCATTGGGGTTTGTTTCTTAATGATTTCATGTTGGGATGGTGTCCAGATACCTCAGTGGGTATAATTTCAACATCACTTGTGTATGAACTATTACATTTCTACTCTAATTTCGGGCAGCTCTTCCTAGCAGTAACTGAACGCAATCACTTAAAATCATCTTGCCCATAATTCTGTTGCTAGGAGTCACACTGTATTCTTAGTACCAGTAGATAGAGATGGGAAAACAAGTGAGAACTGTTTACTATGGAGGCTGCAGATACTCGAACAGAGGGGCAAAACTAGAGACAGAAACCTGGACCAAATCTTACTGAGGTAGCTGCATCCAAACAAATCGAGTGAGCACTTCAAAGTGGGAGAAGCAGCAAGCAGGGTCTGCATTTAAAGATGGCCTGTGCTGTATAATAGTGATTGGAATGGGTCTAAATCCCTTTTAGGAGACGTGGCATGGATTTACAGCTTAAAAAACAGAACAAACCCCAATACCACAAACATGTGGGACAGCTGTCCCTAAGAGGAGTGCCTCTTCTTATGTGTGCGACTGTTCTAGGTTGATTTGGGCATTTTTGTTCTCTCCCAATGGCAGCCAATCCCAGTGTTCCTCACCGTGCACAACGCGGCAGAAGTTATAACCTGTGGGTTCCAGAAGTTTGTGCAGAAAGAGGTAATCCATCTATTAATTGATCCATTCAAGGTACCTCCTGTGATGTAATTGCCCTATAACAAGACACCTAATTTCTTTTAATACAGGCATTAGTGCCATATGCTTCTCTAGTCTCGCTGTGATAGCTAGTCATTAATGAGATCCAGAGAGAGCTTTGCTGGTGACAAGTATCTATATTGATGTTTTCTTTTCCCCTTTAGTTGACGAAACACTGCAAATGCGTATTGACAGTTTGATCTGCATTTTTAAGACTGGCTTGGTTCTGCTTGTTTTTTCCTTTTTAAAATTAATATCGCCTCCCTCTCATGTCCCACAGAAGAATCTCATTGTTTCATCTGAAAGGGGGGAGGACTGGGTTCTTAGACCTAAGCAGTATAATATATGTAGTATTTGATGTATTATATGGTTACAGATAGATCACATCTCCACATGAAATGCAGGAAAAACAGTACATTTTTGGATTTGTTTTGAATGCTTGAGAATCTCTCCCAAGACCTGTTGAAGTCAGGAGAGTAATTCCTGTTCCCTTTAGTAAGACCTGGGTTTGTTTCTCACAAACTGCATTGGGGATCCTTCTTTTTAGGCCATGAAATGCTTTTCTAATTGACCAGAGAGCTCCTGTGTGAGGTAACAGTGGGAAATCATTCATCACAGAGTCGTTTCTACAGTGGCCTCTGGCTAGCTGTGGAAGGGATCTTCCATTCATTACCTCTGTTGTGTATATAGAAGACAAATAAACGGCCCATGTTTGCCACTCCTAACAAACTGAAGAGGTCACTACAGTTATGATTAAGGGACAACACAGCAGTGCGTACCATGACATGTCCCTGTGACATTGTCCTCTGATTAGTGTCCCTGTCAAAGTGTTTCGTATTTTCCTTCTAGCTCACATGTTTATGTCTCTTCTCTTGGAGGACAAAAGCACTATGGACAAGGATAATGCAAACACGGGTCTTGCTGGGAAGCTTCTGGAGAGTGATTTTGGACTAAAGGATTGGGAAACTTTAATGAGTTTAGACCAAGACTGATTTGGCTGGGGTAGTACCTCATTAGTTAAGAATACAATATTTGAGTACATACAATACATAGTTTTGGTATAGTTCAAGTTAAGTTTGAGGAGGTATAAAGTTCATGTCTGGTTTTAGATTTAACTGCTGGTAAGTAATGTGAAAATATAAATCAAGTCGAAATAGGCTAATCTGTAGTCCTGATTCTTTTTTACAAATTAAATTTGCTAAGCAGTGCTCAAACATAATGGGCTGTTGAATGTTGCTTAGTGGATTTTTAATGTGTTTGGTGCAGTAAGACCAGCTGTCATCACTTTCGTGTTTTTGGAAGGAGAAAGAACTATTTCACCATTTTTATTTTTTAATTTTAATTTTTTTAATTATACTTTCTTTTTTACAGCAGACCTCTCATCTGAAAGTCTGTAGGTAAGCTTTTCAAACTGCTCAGATTCAGATTCAGACTTGTTTTGGCTCCAGCTTCTGTATTTGCTTCAGATAATGGCACACCAAAACAATGAAGAATGTAAGGCACATTCCCGTGGGCGGTGAGCCTGAATTGCAACATAGGAGTAATTAAATATTTTTAATTTTTTTTTTAAATTGCCTGAACAGATACATTTTTTCTCCTTGTAAAAATAAAAAAAAAGGTAGAAGGCCAGTCTTCCTGAATAACAAAACAGTGCTTGTAATTATGTTTTTTGGAAAGGATATAGAAATCAAGTTTGAAGTTCCAGTGGGTAATCTTAAATGGTAAAAGAAAGATAATTAATGTGATAGAAAATAGCTAAAAATGCCTTTCCTAAGAAAGAAGAGGTGAATGATATCCAGTTCTGCTAGAATCATTCCTATTAAACTGCACAACCCACCAACCCTCACTGGCCCTAGTTGTTGAGGCTTCAAAAAGCAGACAGAAAGGGACAAACAGAAGTAAGCCAGTCATGTGATAAATGTGTCATTCTTCCCCCCCCGTCTCCTTGAAGAACACATATTTGCCGTTCTCCACATTCTGTAATCTTTTAGCTTTACTTAGAGTGGATAATGTTGGGTTATTATTTAGTGTACTTATAGGCACCATCTTCCTTATTTCTTCCTGGTTTTTCCATTATCTGACTTACTGTGGCCTTGTATTCACCACTGGATTATTGTCAAGGATACCAGCTTTTTTATCATCTGTATTCTGTCTTTTCCTATGACCCTAGAGAGCAGGAAAATAAGCTGCAAAAGCAAATGTTTGTTATTATTAATAGTGACAGTCCACAGAAATTACACATCAGTGTATTCAGTGTAGCCTGTATAAATACTGATTTAGCCACAGGTTAAAAATTTATTTAGTTCTAGTCAGTGGACTAGGGTAGAACTCGTGCTGTCCTTAAGCCATTTCTGCTGTAGTACCACTCTCACTTTGCTCTGTGCTCCGGAATTACACCATAACTTTTAATGGCCTCACCTCTGCTGGAATTGTTGTAATAGGCAATTCACCTTAATGAAAGAACTTTTTGGGAGCCATTCACATCCAGAAACTGGTTGATTTTGGCTTTCTGAAGCAGCCTAGGGAAGCCACATGGCAAGTGAAGAATAACACTCCCTACCAAAAAACTTGTTTTCACCACTGCTGAGATGTTTTGTTCTGCTTCTCTTTTCATACAACTTTGCTGTGTAAGAGTTATGGAGGATGGATGATGTAAAACTTAATTTTGGTGGCAGAAATTACTTCTTAAATATGGAATAAAAATTCAACAAATGAAATGTCATTGTGAAATTGAGTGGAATTGCTTATACTTTGCCGAGAGTACAAATCCAGGTTACAAGCTTTTGGTCTTGTTTGTATTTTCTTTCTCTTCTCCACAGTGTGCTGTTCCTCCTGGTAGCAGCCGTGTGCCTTCCTTTATGTGATGCACAGGTGAGCTCTGCTTCGTAAAGCAGCTTTAATTAGACCTTGATGTTTGACATCTTGTTTACCTATATGAGGGATGCAGCTTTTACTTGTAAACTAGGGTGGGATTCCTGCGAAGGAATTGTAAAATGTTGCCTATTGCTATGTTGTAGTCTTGCTGGTTTTAATGTGTTTGCATCGTGGTAAAACCTCTGTGCAATGTGGACAGACAGCACTTTGGTGAAGGTGGTGGCTGGGGAAACCACAGTTTAACTTCTTATAGGGCTTAGAGCAAATCACTTAGGTTTGTGTTAATTGCACATACTTTCAGGAGGTTCTGAAGTTAGCTTTGTAATCACTCTACACGCTTTCTGTAGCTACTGGAGAAATAAATGAGGCACCTTCAGAGAGTGCTCAGTCCAGCAAAGATTTGTTTCTTTAAAGGTGCTTTTCTCTTTTGGAGACTTAGGAAGGCTGCTTCCTTGTTTTAGATACCTTAGCTAATATCTGAAGTCAGGGGAGACGAATCTGGGAACTTGACTGGATGCATCTGATCAAATGTAGCCATCAGAAGCTACAGCTAGCACTTGCGCTACCTCCCTTCATAGTCCATGGTGCAGAGCTGGAACTTCTGGTGTATAATTCATCTCCCTGGACAGCAGACATCTAAAATATGCCAGGTGAATTGCTCTCAAAAATGCTTATTTTTGCCCATTGATTGTGAAGAGAGCCTACCTTGCTAAAAGACAGATGTTTGTTTAAAGCACTCTTTTGGATACTGTCTGGTTAGTTGGAGCCTTGGGGAGAGAGACTGCTTAGCTGCTGCAGGGACTGAGAGGGGAAAGGAGAAAAGACAAAAACCTTAGTGGTGTTCCTCTGATCCTCTTGCCCCTCCCTGACTGCCAATACAAGACTAAACAGACTGGCATCCATATGCTCAGATTGTTTCAAATGGTGTGTATATCCGAAAGAAACAGAGCTATTCTCGCCAAGACTAGCTGAGAGCCTGGGAAACTGGCATATGCCAGGTCTCTAAGCAGGACAGGAAAAACTTTAGTCTTCGTAGTCTTCTCTAGTCATCTTCTCTTTCTTTGTAACATAGCTCCCACTCACTGTACTTGCTTTGTGAAGCTAACTGCAGGGAAAAAACAATACCTATGTTTACATGAATGTACTTTTATTTATGTAGATGTTCTTTATTGCAGTTTGATCCAAACGGTTATTTATGGGCTCTAATTCACTTGATCTGTGTTGGTAAGTAATTTTCCTTTTGAAAAAAATAATTGGGAAGAGTAAATATAGTGGAGAAATCAGCCTCATTATGAAATCACAGATATTTAACATTCTTGATGTAAGAAACATGGAAAGAATGAAGCAGCTCAGTAAATATAAGCAAGTGCATTCCTTTTACAGCTTCTACATTGAAAACAACAGAATAAACTAGGTATTGCAGTCTGTTAACAGTGGATGAGAAAATGCACATACAGTTTTAATCAGCACTAAGCTTTTCTGGGAGTTTTTGACGGTTGCCTACTAAGAGACACTTCTTTCTGAGGGAAGAAGAAACATGAAAAAAACAAGCAATAACTTGTATTTGGAGCTTTATTGCACACACTGATTTTATTTTAAAAAACTGACAAAAGTATTCTAAAATATCATGGAATATACTCCCAAAGGAAGGATGTTGAAATGTTGCGGGTTTTTATGCAATCGTATGCATTTAAAAAAAAAAAAAAAAAAAATTAACAATGAGTTGCGTAACCTGTCAGGTTTTCTTTTGTCTTTTTCAAACTAAACATTGATTTGGATAAATCATAATTCTTCCATGAAAAGTTAGAAACAGTCAGACACAGAAAACATGAAGAAAAGAAGAGTAGTAATTTTTAACTAGGAGATTCGTGTCTTTTGGTGCATTAGGCTAGATAATAAGGGACTTGTATTTGGTTCTTAGCTGTCCTATAGACTTAGTGAGTGAGTTATTCATAGGTTAAATCTTGTCTGCAAATTAGGGATGATTCCTTCCTTATTTTGTCTATTCATACTGTAAAAGTTTCAGGGCAGAGGTAATGTGTTTATATGTGTTTGTGTCTAGGGAGGTCTAGAGATCCCATTCTAAAATGTTGTTAACGTACAAATAAGAAATAGTATATTTTTTTTTTCCTTTAGGAAATGTTATATGGTAAATGTGCTCATTTAGATAAAACAAAAAGCTAAGGAATTTTCACTTCAAATACTTGTTTGCTGTAACTGATGTTACTGCTTTCTCAAAGCCAAGAGATCTCATTTGTAAAGCAGTGCTTTACCACGGAGGTGGAAAACTGCTTAGAGAGTCTTTAGGAGCCTCTTCTGTGTGCTCAAAACATGTAGGAAGTGCCAACATAATGTTTATGCTCAGAATATAGCTTCTTTCCATTTCTCTTGTTTTTGAGAGAAAGTTGTTGATACGATTGTTGCGGTCTGTTTGTGTAGTAAGATTTCCTATCAACCGACACAGAATAAAGATGCTACAAGAAAGGGCAAATAGATGAACTAACTTATTGCACAGTTAAACAAGACAGAGCATTAGAGAAAGGACATGTGTTCTACCCTTCGGCTTATCTAACGGAGGCAGAATTGAGGACAGCTATTACATAGTGTTCTACTGGATTTGCTTTTCATGTTCTGGTTTTCTTTGTGAATCAAAAAAACCCAAACAACAAAGCCTTGAAGAAAGCGTCTGAAAAAACAGAGCCTGGAGCTGTATTTTTCATTCCTTGAGTGCTTAAAGCTTTTCCGAGAATAGAAATGGGAGCTAACCAAGAGGTGGACACATGAAGAACGTAAAGAACCTGGAGACCCTACAGCTGAGAGAACTCTAAACAGGAAAGACGGCTCAGAGCCAGCAGCTGTAAGAGTCTACATAGATGAACACATCATAGAACTTACTCAAAAAATGGGGTGGACCGAGGAACCCATTTTGCGACACTTTTCTGTATGTATTTACACACGCATGTACACACACACACACACTCTTTTGTAGTTGCCATGAGCTAGGAGTTGTCTCTTCTTCAGACGGACTAGCAGAAACACAGAGCATGACAGTACTCTGAGATGACAACACTTTGAAAACCATTAATTTGAAGTGATAGGTTCATTTTATTCATGGTTTAGGCATCCTTGGTGCCATGTTGCTAAACTGTAATTCAGAGGGCTTCTGCGTCTGCTGGTAGCACAGCCAAACAAGCCGTTGTTTGTCAGAATGATTGCATGTTATGGCGATTACACATGTCATTTCAATTACAGGGGCTTACAAAGTATTTCACAAGTTATGGAAACCTAGCTCTTTAAGGTAATGTGTTTTCATATTCTTTTAAAAAGAAAGAGATTGCTATCAAAGAGGGTTAGAGGCACATCTGTGTAGCAGTCAGGTAAACTGTAGGGAGCTCTGCGTTATCAGCGTGAGCTGGGACACTTGGTTAATCATTAATGACTTCTCTTGCAAGAGGAGCCTTATTTACTGTTGATAGCAACAGCATGGAGTTATTGATAGTTATACTGCGAACTCGAACACTGAATTAGTTTTAAACAGTGTGTTATGAAAGGATGATGACTCAGTCCTGGAAAAAGAACCCCTAATTAATGGCACAGGTATTAAGAGGAAATGTTAGTTTGTGTTAGCCTTGAAAGCTGCATGGTTTGAATCTGTCAGTATCTCTTTTTGCGACACAGTCTCCTCAGTGTTTAGCAGCTGGTGACGTGCCACAGGACTGGAATGTCTGAGTACCTTAAAAACCTTGAAACCTTGCACTAATCCATGTGCGTTTTAGAATTTCAGACAGACAATACTTGCTTTGAAAGCAGGTGGCATGACATGTTCACAGTGTCTATAATCTGCGGTTGTTTGTATGGATGGAGATGGATATGTTGCCACTGCATATTATGTATTTAATTATATATACATGCCTGTATAGAATACGCGTAAGCTTATTTATTTCAAAACCTTTTTCCATCTCGGTTTAAAGGGTCTGAATTTTAGTCAGTCTCACTTTATCATCACTTTAAATGAGGCTCCCACTGACATAGTAACAACAGAAATAATGTGCAAATGATGTGTAAATTAGTATGCTGGTTAATATATTGATAATATTATAAAATTAATAGATTATGGTTATAAAGTATATAATTATAATAGAATGTTAATGTTACCTAGTTATAACATTGTGTCATATATTATATAATAGTAATATAAAGTAATATTACAGTGTTATAACACTACTTAATATACTGATCTGTTATACCAAATTAACTCCATTACTAAAAGAACACCTTTTTTTCTTTCCCTCCTCTCCCAGTGATCTGGAGCAACAGTACATCAACTATGTATTCAGGTAAAATGAATAAGCCTTTGATACACCATAGCTGGTTTTATGTGGTATATGTTTTCATTTTCAACCATGGCTTGTTTAGGAAACTTATAGCTACCGCTACTTAAATGTATATTTCTTTAGCAGGACATTCACTGAAAGAACAGTGCTAATCTGAATTGCTTAGCAGCTGAATTTTTTTGGCTCTGGTTGTAGATGGACATGCCAATATGCACCTGGGGAGGTAACGAGGTGTTAATTATGAATTTTTTAATCACCGTGTGCACAAGTGATCTATCATTTCCAGAAATAATATTTACAGAGTAACTCCTTGGCAATACCCCACTTCAGAAAATAATAATTGTACAAAATTGCCAGAAGGGGAGATAGTGATTACAAAAGTATGACGTGCAAAGAACATGAGCAGTAACTGATTGTTCAGAGTGCTGTTAGTGGGATTGAGTAGTTCAATCTTTCAATTGTTTTTCTGATTTGGAGTTGTAAAAGTGGCTTGTTATTTTGTAGTTAGTGAAAGAGCCTAAGTCACTGATCAGACTCCTCTGCGTTTTTTTATTTAAAAAAAAAGAAAAAAGTCAGTCCTTTCCTCAAAGAAAGCGAGAACATTCAGTGTGCATGGCTTCCGCTAGATTTTTGTGAGGATTTATTTGAAGTAAGTCATATAGAGACTTTACTAGATTCTCCTCCACCCATAATCACATCTTGTGTATGTTGACCTCTTTTCTTGGCATGGTACCTAATGTTGTATGGCAACACTATGGAGTATGGATACTAAGAAAGGATGGTCAAAAGGAATGAAAGAGAGAGCAGAAGTTAGGAATAAGCATAACAAAAGTGAAGTTGTGTTTCATTTGATTAGATGGATGTGTGCTCTTGTCTGACCACATTAAAGATCCTTGGTAGGAACACATCAGGGACGCCAGTGTAGCACAGTTACTTCACTCTGATTCCCATTTATCTTGTGAGCATCATCAATATGATAATACTATGTATCTTCTTCTATCTTAGTTCAATCAAATCTCCTATTTCCATAAATAAGTAATGCAGGCCTCTGATTTTGCGTTTGTATGATTCCAGTGTCTATTCACTAGGGTCCCATGCATTGACAATATCTGAATATCGGTTTGCTTGAAGCAGGCTCTTGTTTAAGTCAGTTGCTGTTTTCCATCTACTGTGAACTGCAAAGCAAATCAGTTTTACTCAAAGAAGATAGTTGTGTTTATTGAAAGTGTTTTGAATTAGTCGTGGAACTTGCAAATATGCTGCTGTGTGCAGAAATAACCCACGAAGTCTTAAGCTGTAGCTACTTGTCTGTGTTGAAGGGAGTAACAAGCAGTAAAATCAATTGATTTTTCATTTGGCACCTGCCTCACTATGGCTGTCAGTTGTCATTTTAGTTGAAAACTGCATCTGGGCCTGAGCCTTTAAATTCAGATTTTGGCTGAAGGTCTTAATTTTGCAGCTTTGATTGAAAAGTCAGGGCTGGGTTCCTGCTGTGTTAGTTGATGATATCCTTTGAAGTCTGTGAAGTTGTGTCCAGCAGAGAGCAGGAGTTCCACATTACATGGAAAGTATGATTATTGATTTAGAGGCTTTTGGAAGGAAGAAACTTCTCACTAAGAAACTGTGAGGTGCAGTGGTATATTTTTTAAAACTGTTCTTTTTTAGAAAACCAAAACAAAACAACAATGAAATTGTGCAAATTGGAAGATGGCTATTTTAGCATCTGCTTAGAAGCAAAAATGCGTTATCAAAGCTTGCGAAGATTTTCACCTTTAAGCGGCTTAAAGGTCAGTGTAGCTTTTGAGATGATAGTGCAAAGCAATTGCTGGAAAACAGGTGGCTTAGAGGAGTTAGAAGCCTGCATGGTTATTTGTTTGGCTTGGGTCTGTGGATATCTGTATGTCTATTTATCTATATATGTATGTGTGTATATTTATCTATATATGTGTGCTCTGCGTGTTAGAGAAGCTTGCAGTCCATAGCATTTGGACCTCATCTTGTCTAGGGAAAACAAACAGTGCCAGAGGCAATGGGATAAGTGACATCTGATTTTTGTTTTGTCATAATAGTGGATGATGTTTGAAAGGGTGTGAAATTTGGCAGAAGCTGTCTCCTTGCTTGTGACCTCCATGATGTGCCACTGCCATGAAGGTCCTCCGGTGCCTAATGGGGCTGAAATCTTTATGCTGCAGAAGGCGCTGGCGAGGTCTGTCTCTTTGTGAGACCTCTGCACATGTAGTTATCTCGGAGATGACTGCCACTTCCTGAATTTGGATGAAGTGGGTCAGCATGTTTGAGAGCTCTGTGGAGCTATGTATGTATGTGTACACACAACTTTATTGCACAAGCTTAATTTCTGTAGAAAACCATCAAAAGTATTCTTAAATTACACTGAGTAAAGGTCATTTTACTCTGAACGTTCTCTGAATGAGCTCTTAACTCCTCACGGGCAGTTCTGGGTCAGAATTACTGTAAACATGTGCTTATCTCTGTCAGAGAGTGCCCATCACTAAAGTTTGTGATTTAGCAGGCATTAAGGTATATGCTGCTTCCTCTGCTCAGGGCTTCTCGAGGACTGTGTCAGCCATGGCAGGATCCCAGTTCCACCTCCAGAGCAGGACAGTCTAACATGTACCAGTGGTCTTGTCTCTACAAGCATGATTCTATGATTCTATAGTTTATGAAGGAACTTGTCAGTGTAGTATCAGTGCAACTTTCTTCTCGTAGCACTGTTGTCAATAGGCCTTTATAGCTTCTTATTTTTAACCTAGATCAGACAGCTGACATGCGGCTGTGCAGGGAAAAGAAAGCAGCTGTGTGGGCACAGCCAGATAGTGTTTAGAATCATAGAATCATTTAGATTGGAAGATCATCGAGTCTAACCATAAACCTAACACTGCCAAGTCTACCACTGAACTATGTCCCTAAGCACCATGTCTACACGTTTTTTAAATACCTTCCAGGATGGTAACTCAGCCACTTCCCTGGGCAGCCTGTTCCGGTGCTTGATAACCTTTTGGTGAAGAAATTTTTCCTAATATATAGGAAAATATAGAAAAATATATAGGTTTGTTACAACAGAGGCTGTTCAAAGTGTTTCTGTTTGGTACGAAAGCACAGTTGTACTGAGTGTAGAGACTGCCTGGATAGAGCAGATTAAAAGTTCTGCCCCAAACTACTGGATGTTAGAATGTACCAATAAGTTAAATTAAAAATATATATATTTAGATTATAAACAAACAATAACTGTATTGGCTCTGTTGGACACTTCCAGAGATGCAGCTGAAATTAGCAAAGTCTCATAACATATGTTGTCCCTACGTGCCATACACTGTTTCTTGTTTTAAAATCTGGAACAGTTTGGGAGGGGAGAATGTCTTAAGCAAACGTACATGAACGGGAACTTTCCAGAACCAAATAGATCTGAAGAAATACTTGCTGATGTTGAAAGTGTGGTGTTCTTCTCACTTCATCACTTACAGCATGATTATTCAATGGCTTTTAAAAAAGGAGCCAGACCAGGAACAAGTGTAGGAGGGAAAGCAGAGCCGTGCTATGCAGAGCAGGGAGGGGTGATGTTGCTTCCCAGTGCCCAACCCCATCCTGTTCATCCATCTCCCTTGTGTTTAAGCATGTGGGGCAGGGAGGGGGAGGAAGAGAAGAGGGGAAACATACTTCCAAGAACCTGCCTCTAGTCCTTCAGTCTTGTTCCCACCACCTTTTTTTACTGCAGTGTTGTATTTCCCTGTACTCTGACTTCGGCGTTAGTGTTCTACTTCCTAGTGTTTTTTCCAGTAATCTTACATTTTCTTTTATTCCTTTCCAGTCCCCCACTTTTTATCAAGGAGGGAGCCAGATTTCTGTCCCCACAGCTAGCTGGCAAGGGGGTGGTGGTAGTAACGTCTACCTGGCATGGTGAGGGATACATAATGTGTCTTACAAGTGGGTCACGGCTCATCTTGGTCTTTCTCCTATGCTGAGGCAGGTAGACATATGTTACTTCTTGTGGAGAGCCTGGAAGAAAGTTTCAGTACCTCCCAATATCTGTCACGGTCTGATATTCATTCACAAAGGCATGCCAGATAGCCTAGCAGTCACTGGTGAGGAGAAAACAAAGACTTGTAGTGGGAGAGTTTCAAACGGTGAATAAATGGCACTGACAAAGGTGTGAGGTAAAGGCTCTAGTCTATGCAGCTGAACTACATCTGGCTTCAGGAAGAGCTGCTAATCTGTCACTTTCGTGAATTAAAAAAGCTGCAGTAGATTTTCCACAATAGGGAGGGGCAGCTTTGCAGGCATAAATTGCTGTTCTTGCTGAAAAAAACTCTTTTTGGCCAGAAAGAAAACCACAGGTGACCCAGCCCTCAGTATTGAGTACAGGAGAAAAAGAGAGGAGCAGAGAAATCCAGCACAGGGATTTTGTTTTTGCTGCAACCTGATGTCCAGGTTGTCCTGCTGGAAACCCCTGTATCCCTTATTCTGGTTTTATAGCATCATGGTGCCTTGTCTACTGACGTTCTGTTTGGAGCAGAGTTACGGTACAGCTTTAATGCCATCTAACCCATGTGCCTTAACTTGCCCCGCACTTCACAAAGAAGGTTTTGTTTTCCTTCTATGTTTTCTTTGGATTGAGGCCTAGGATGCCTGGTAGGGCTATCAATTCCTCTTGGTTGCAGAAGGAAGTTTCTTTCCAAGCATTTCCCAATCTCACTGTTTTTTTGTTCAAAAATTAATAATGCAAAATCAAAAGTGGAGAAACATGGCTTAGTCATAATTCTCATCACTGTTGATACAGTTTCACGTGCCCTGCCAGTCTCCTGTTCTCTCTGTTATTCAGTCAAAAGCAAAGCAATAGGCCTTCGCTTCCTTTTCTCACTTTACTGGGAAACTGAGGAATTGGGCCTGTTTATTGTCAATTCCTCTTGGCCTCCCATGCAGGGAGAGCACGCGTGTGTGGGGAGGAGGGGTGGGGGGGAATTGCCTACCGTAAGTGATCTGCGTTGCCTTGTTCAATATCTTTGTGACAACCACGTCTTTTAAAAACATGTATAAGTATCGACAATGTGAACATACTGTACCAGCTGATGCCTTTCAAAGACATTGTATAAAATGTTAAGCCTAAAATACCCGATTGCCTGTCACTCATGGATCGTTTCCTCCTTCAGCCCGTTGTCTTCCGCTGCTGATTTCAGTGACAAGTTTCCCCCCCGAGGCTTCCCTGGCCACGGGATTTCCATGCTCTTTGCAGTTCCTTTTGCTACTGGTGTCTCCACATACCGGTGAATACCAGCAAATGACACTGGGATTCACCAAAGCATGCTGCGGGCAGGCCACCAAGCACAGTAGCCTGGTGGCTGACGTGGAGAACTGGGACCAGCTGAGACTGAGCAGGCTTGGACACAGTAGCTGTGTTAACCCTGGAAATGGGAGTTGGCCTGATACAAGCACCACGCTGATGACACTGTACTGCTGCAGGTACTGGAGGTAGCTCATTTACAGCACATTCAGTTTTCTAGCCATAACCTTGTGTGTTGGGAACCACCTCCACCTCTTTCTCTACTGTAACTTTTCATTGTGCAGGCTTCCGTTCCTCCGCTGGCTGGGTTGGCACTTTACTGCTGTTACTGCGCCTAGTGAACTGTAAGAATCGCTGGTAATTAGCCAGGGAAAATAGCCTACCTTTAGCATTCATAATATTAATGAATGTCTTTTTACCTTTTGTAAGTGCAGTGCTTGCTGCTTATCAAGAAGCAACCTCTCCAGATGCGCTTTTCTCCTTCTCCCTCTTGGCCTTTGTGTTTGTCATGGACGTATGTTGTTGGTAATTGGAGGAAGCTGTAGCTCTGCTTTGGAGATATGCGTGCTTCTCCCATCTTACAGTGTCCCAAGAGTATGTTTCTGTAGCCTTCTAACCTTGGAAACAACATGGAATGAAAAAATTTGGAAAAAAATCAGAAATTTACCAGAAGACTCAGTAGCACTGAAAAAGGCTCTGTACAGCCTATACTACAAACTCAGAGGAAGAAGCCTCTGTAGGACCTCAGAAATCTTAAGTGATGCTCCAGGGAAAAAACTGGTCGCAGCTGATTTTCTTGTTCACTTGTATCTTTCTGAAAAGTGTGCGTCATTTGGGCTGGTACTTGGTTTTATTTTCATGCATTTTTTTAAACTTGTTTAACTACAGCATTTGTCCTTTCTCTGATTCACATTTTGGGCATGAACGTGCAGTGCATGCACAATCATGTGCATAAGACTCTATATTTGACTCATATGCAATATATGCACATCCCTATAAAGCAGGCAATGGTACGCACACAGCTTAAATTAGTCCTCGGACAGAGAGACACTCAAGTCTAGAGACAAGTACAGTTCTCTATAAATTCTGTCTCAGTGGTGTCACCAGCTTGCTGAATACCAGATCTGTTGAAAAGGACTTGGGGGTAAGAGTGGATTCTGAGATCTGTATGAGGCAGTAGTGCGTGCTCATGGCAAATTAAGGCAAACCATATATTGGGCTACATTAGAAGGATCGTGGGTGTCAGATTGAGAGAAGTTATTATGAGCATTGCTGAGGCGGCAGCTGGAATATTTATGCAGTTTTGGGCCTCTCAGTTCAAGGAAGATACTGAGAATCTGAAGATCTAGCGGAGGGCTACTGACATTGGAAAGTTTGAAGGAGCTAATCTTGTTGAGACTGGCAAAATGGAGACCAAGGTGCAGCCTAACAACTGCCTTCACCTTCTTGAAAGAGAGTTCCAGAGATGACAGAGCCAAACTCTTCTAAGGAGTGGCAGATGGTATAACATTGAACAACGACCATAAATTGCAGCTTTGGTGGTTTAAAGATGGGACATCAGGAAAATCTTAACTTGGAGGGTAGGGTGGCCCTGGGACAAGTTACTCAGAGAGGTGTGGAATCTCCATGCTGGAAGGTTTTTGAGACCTGGCTTTTTGAGACAGAGCCATAGAGGACATAATCAAATATTGGTGATAGTCCTGTTTCAGGTAAGAGCTTGTATTAGGTGACCCCGGAGATCCTTCCCAACCAACTTTTTTTTTTTTTTTTTAAATTGATACTTATGCCTCAGTTATTCTACTTAACTGGAATAAGTTTCATCATGAAAAAACAAACACAAAGCTGTCAATTTATAATGTTCAGGCCATGTCATAAATTCTGTAGTATACAATTAATCTTTTTTTATTTTTTAGTGTGGTGCTGTTGGCCTCTGCATCCCATCCAGCAGGTAAAGTGGATTGAGTTGTTCCTCTTTTTTAGGATTCCATATTGCCTTTCCTTTCCATGCATGTTTTTAGAGGCCAAACCCTGTAGGATTTTAGCCCTGGGATTCAACAGGAATATGACCAATAATATGGTATCATGTAGGAAGAAGAGAGGAGGGTATATAACACCGTGTAATTTGCATGATATTTACTAATACCTTTCTTACCTGCCCTTTGCAAAGAAGCAGCATAGGACAGAAAACAAAGAACAGCTTTTGAGGTGGGGCATAGTAAAGAACAAGGATTCCCTAGGAGAATATCCCCTTCAGAGCAGTGTCCCAGCAATCCATATAGAACTGTTTCCTTCTCTGCATTGCCCTCAATGCTATGCAGAGATTTCATTTTGTTGCTTTCATAAGATATATCCCATCACTTGAGCCAATGGCAGGATTTGAAGTAGCAAAAATTCAAAGGCTAAAAATAGAGAAATTGAACATTTGATGGTGGTTAATATTCCTATCACACTGGTGTTTAAGTAGTTCGAAGGATAAAGATGATCGTCTGTTGCTTTCACTAGACATTTGCTCAGTCAGAAGAACAAAGGAAGAAGCGTTTAAATAAACATAAATTCCCCCTTTTGCCTGGTGGTGCATATTGTCTATATAGCATTCCCCTACCGGGATAGACAGACATGTTAAGCAAAATAGTCCTGCATTTCAAAAAGTGAAAGATGGAGCTTCCTCTGAATCTGTAGAGCCTGAACGCCGGAGAACTCCTGGGAATTGTTGCTACCAAGAACAACCAGGGCCCAGGTTCCTGGAAATGCAAGTACTCGAGAGCTCTGCTTGGATTTGGGAGAACTTTGTTAAACCTCTCAACTTGCTCTGTGTGACAGAGTTGAAATGCCAGAGGGGGAAGCAGCCAACATATGTCTGTGTTTCCTGTTGCTTCAGTAGGAACTATCACGAGCTCTGTAATAAAAGAAGTGGATACATACATGTCTATCCACTGGCAACTGTTGCTTAAGCAGGATCTTCTGTATACTAGCGAAGAATACTCTTACATATCCCTTTCCCCTTTTTCAACCAAAGGCAGGAACTGGCTAGAAGCAAGGTCAGAGAGAAATCATTAAACACACTAAAAATGTGGAAAGCGACATAAATGAAAAGTCAGCCAGCTGTAAAGGCTCAAAGGGATGTTAAACTAGTAATGTTCATATAATTGCTGTTCCCCTGCTTGTAACAGTGGGTAATTTTCTTCCCCTGTGTTTTGCTGAGTATATTGCTTTGTCCCTCAGGTGATCTCTTCAGTGCCTTGGACTTTCCATTCCTGTACTTCTACAGGTTTCATAGCAGCTGCTGCGCCAGGTAACCTCTCTATAATAGGACATGTGAATGTTTTCAAAATAAGAGATCCCATTGACTTCCAACCTTGACTCTCAGTTAAAAATTTTGAAGCATGCAAAACCTTAGTTATACTAGTTTCTGCTGGCATAAGCCAGTAAAACTGCAGAGAATATGTATTTGTGCATATCTGTGGATATGCATTTGAAGGCCTGAGATTCAAATACACTGGAAGTATATGTGTTTATTTGAGGGAGTGCGTTCCGATCAGGAGAGTTCCCAGTCACCAGTAAAATAATTTTTACCTAATGTAGCAAAGCTTTGATAAATAGCATCTCTCAAATGCTGCTCAAATCGGATTAGCCCTTGTAAAACATGCTGTTTGCAGTGATTACAAAGTCTTAGTCTTCGGCAGTATATGGGCGTACATGGATTTATTTGCCTGTACATCTTGTTATTTGGCAGAATGCTTTTTTTGGGTAAAAGGGAAAAGCTTTAACAAGCATTCCTTTATTTTGAGTAGCAAAAGTTCACTGACCAATACTGTAATTCTCACAGGACAATGTAAGTATGTTTTCTATAGGTCTTATTTATCTCAAAAAAATTTATTCCAGTCTTTCTTCTCCAGTCTTTAGCCAAATGGAAGTATTTTCTGTTTAGAGGGGAAAAAATATTTTCATGCTAACTGGTAGCAAAAATATTTCCTGATTGTTAGGGATTTTCTTAAATGTATCCATGATTTCCATTAAAAGGGGATATTAAAAATGATTGTTAAATGATTTCCCTATGTGCATAGCTTTTTGGTACAAAAGTGGCTTTTTTCAAGGGTGGACTACACCCTTGTGGGCTACACTATCCACACTACAAGTAACCTGCAATTAGGTATTAATGAATAAGTTGTTCCACGGTAGGTAGGTGCAATCTATTTCTTCTTGAAGGCAAGGTCTATCTGCAGGCACTAGTGGATATCTATGTAGCCCAGATATTCTTCTCTTCCACTTCATTCGAATTTTAGCACTGTTGTAGCCTCCCACTTCTGTTTCCATTGCCCCAGCTTCGGTACATGTATAGTACATAGCACTGTACACTACAGCAAGTGGAAAGGAATAGTTTAGATGGAGAAACAAGCATCTTGGTTGCTCTCCTACGTCTTGTAATCTAGTGTCCTTGTAGACATAAAGGATTTGGAAAACCTATACAATGTAAAATAAGGGTAACTGATGCAGCTAAATCTACTATCTTTGCAGAATGTCTGAAGCATTAGTAGTAAGGTGCAAAGTGCTCCATTTATTTTGTGAAATAAATCGGTGTTAATTGTGACATCAATATTTCAGGTATTATAATTAGCTGTTTCAGTTTTTGTCTCTGAATTATACTAAACAGCTTCAAATCACTTTGATTAAAAACCCTTCGCAGCAGGGCAGAAGATGTGGAACAAACTTAAGCCAGCTGCTGGACTTTCAAAAGTTTGGGCAATGCTGCTTCATGAACTCACTGATTTCTGAGAGTGGAATGCTCTACTGTTCAGCACTTCATCCTCTGCAACGGGGAGCTGAGCTTGGGCCTATCTTCTATCATCAAAGCAGCATCTGCTTTCTTGGCTCCAGGCACAGCAGATAGCCCTTTGGGGGTCTTGTGTTATGGCTCAGTGTAAGAAACCCTAGTACCTCCTACTCCTGGGCAGTTATCTTACCCTACTGTTTGGTGTGTCAAAACCACCTGTACCGACATGTGGCTGAGACGCAACTTTGCCACATGTACTGAACAGGGAACAGCACTTAGCTGAGGTGCTGGAGCCCAGCATGGAACTTCTGACCTGGGGCACCACCATCTTCCACTGTTCCTGCTATTGCAGAGAGGGCACCAACTGCATTGCTTCAGTATCCAGAAGTGCATACCTTCTTTGAACACCAAGGGACTTTTTGCCTCACCGCGTGCGTGCTGTGTTGATCCTATCTCCTTTCCCATGAAGCTTCCCACAGTACTTTGTAATCTCTTATGCTTCTCAACCAGCCACATAGTAATTTGTGCCTTACATATTTTGAGGTCCTTTTCTATTCCCTACTGGCTGGTTTACACTATTTCACTGGTTCACAACCAGTTGGTTGTAATTATGTCGCAAGTGCAACAAAATCCAGAGCCAAATCTTATAAGCTCTGTGACGTCCAGTGAGATGTGAAACAGAGTTTCCTTATGAGCGGTCCTGGCTACAGAAGCACTGGGGACTACTGTCCTATATGACTTGAGAATCAAAATTCACTTAATCATCAGTGGAGAGCTTTGGAGTATTCTGTTCCCAGCACTACTGAGTCATCTGTCTATTTGTTATACAGTAGAGATGTATTTGACTTCCTAATTGGAATTTAGGCTTCATGAAGTTTAAACAGCTTGAAAGCTTCAGGCAGAAACTTTCCAGTGGTTATTTTTTCAGTTCAAGGCTCTGTGAAGGTTGAAGTGAGTTAGTTGCCAAATGTGTGGCTCCTGTTGAAATTAGCATTGCCTTTAGTTGGAGCCATTTCAATGCCTGAAGTTAATATTTCACCTCCTGTTTCCAATAATCTCTACTTTTCCGATTATGCAAGTGCATTAGAGACCAGGAATAAGAGTGTCAGACTTACTTTACTCAGACTCTAGTCACTGACTGAACAAAACCCAAGATGTACTGGACATAACGTAGGCTCTTTGTCCACAGCTTGCTTTCTCCAAATGGGATTAACACTGCTTTAAGGATGACTGTTCAGTTCTGCATTAGGAAAACCAAGATGCCTGTAAGAGGTTGCTTAGTTGAAATTAAGAGACTTTATTAACAAACTTTCCCCATCCCTTGCAGTGGACTGTTGGGATTCTTTCTGATGTTGCACACAGTGAAGCTAAAAAGCAGCACAACCTCAGGGCAATATGCAGCATGGCGTTTCCTTGCAAAGGTAAGAGAAAGACTGTCACAGGAACACAGGACGGTCCCAGGAGAACTGAGGAATTTCTGCATCTCTCTAGTTTCCCTTGCTGTTCCTAACTGACGCTTCTAGGGCCTATCTGTGCAACCTGCATGTAGAGTTGAGGCAACAAATACCAGGTGCATAATAAATCAGGATTGTTAGCAGAGATTAATTACTGCATATAGACTGAGTTTATTGGAGCTGGGCTGATTATTGCAGCTAAGAATTTGACCTGCTAAATCCCAGTAATACAAATCTATACTTTCCAAAGGTGTTTTGGAGAATACTCCTTCTGAGAGTCTGTGCACCAGCCATTGTTTCCAGTGTGTCTTCCCAGAGCTAAGAGTTAAAACTAGCTCCCTGAGGTTCAGTACCAGTATTCCCACTGCTATCATTGCAGGAGAGAGTGGTGGATGTCATTTGCCTTGACATCAGCAAGGCTTTCGACAGTGACTCCAACAATGTTCTTATACCCAAATTAAACTGTTACAGTCTGGAGGGGCAGACAATTAGCTGGGTAGAAAAATGGTTGGATGATCAGGCTCAGAAGTAGAGGTTAGTGATTCCTACTCTAACTGGAGGCTTGTGACAACTGGAGTAGCACAGGGGTCTGTCCTGGGACCTCCCCTGTTTAACATCTTTATTGAAGAATCAGAGGTGATGGAGCGCACTCACATTTGCAAACGACACCAAACTGGGAAGACCAGTCAATAATGCTGAAGGACAGGGTTGCTTTCCAGAGAGACCTGGACAGCCTGCAGGAATGGGCTGACAGAAATCTTACAAAATTCAGCAAGGACAGATGTGACGCCCTGCACATGGGAAGGAAGAGCCCCTCACAATAATACAGGGGGGACTGGATGGCTTAGAAGCAGCTCTGCACAAAAGGACTTGGGGATTTTGGTAGGCGGCAAGCTGAACATGAGCCAGCAGTGTGCCCTGTCAGCCAGGAAGGCCAAAAGTATCCTGGGTTGTACTAACAGTAGCACAGGCAGTAAATTTGTGGAAGTTGTCACGCCCCTCTGCTCAGCACTTGTTAGACCTCATCTGGAATAGGGACCCTTGTTTTAGGCACCTCAATACAAGGAAGACATTGGATAAACTGGAGTGAGTTCAGCAGAGGGCTGCCAAGAAAGTCAGGGGGCTGGAGCACTTTCCTTGTGAGAAGCGGCTGCCGGACAAGGCGTCTTCAGCCTGGAAGAGAGACAGTTTTGGGAGCACCTAACAAACAGCAGACACCCAGTAGCTATGGAGAAATTCTCAAGACAGATCCAGGCTCTTCACAGTGGTGCATGGGGGGGATGGGGTGTGCGTATGAAAGATAACAAGCGTAAGATGAAACAAGAGGTTCAGATTGGGTATAAGGAAAAACTTTTTCACTCTGAGGGCAAGTCAGGCAGGGGCACGGGTTGCCCAGGGAGGCTGTGCAGTCTCTGTCTGCCAAGGTTTTCAAGACTCAACGACAAAGCCCTGAACAACCTGGTCTGACCTCCCAAGGTCCATTTCTACTGGAATTATCCTACAATCTGCAGATCTAGGATCTGGCTGTACTTGATTTAAGTTATTAACAGCTCATTTGTTAAATAATCAGTGGTAAATGCAGTCAGAAGAGCTTGTCAGACTCTTTTTCCCTGGTTAGATTTTACTTTGTTTCATCACGCTCAGATAGGTCATCTGAAAACCACAACCTTTCTATGTGGTTTGTGATCACAGCTTTCCTACTACAGTGAATGAAGCTGTTACCTTAAAAAAAAAAACAAACAAAACAGTAGACTTGCATAACACGCTTGTTTAGAAACTGTAGTCAAATGAGTCTTTGGTTTTTCTGGGGATAACAAGAAGGGAGTGATACGGCTTGTTTTGTGCTTTGCAAGCTGTTCCACACTGTACAAGTCACATAGAGTTTCTCACCAGCTTGAATTTCTTCCCAGCGTTCTGNAAGAGACTTTATTAACAAACTTTCCCCATCCCTTGCAGTGGACTGTTGGGATTCTTTCTGATGTTGCACACAGTGAAGCTAAAAAGCAGCACAACCTCAGGGCAATATGCAGCATGGCGTTTCCTTGCAAAGGTAAGAGAAAGACTGTCACAGGAACACAGGACGGTCCCAGGAGAACTGAGGAATTTCTGCATCTCTCTAGTTTCCCTTGCTGTTCCTAACTGACGCTTCTAGGGCCTATCTGTGCAACCTGCATGTAGAGTTGAGGCAACAAATACCAGGTGCATAATAAACCAGGATTGTTAGCAGAGATTAATTACTGCATATAGACTGAGTTTATTGGAGCTGGGCTGATTATTGCAGCTAAGAATTTGACCTGCTAAATCCCAGTAATACAAATCTATACTTTCCAAAGGTGTTTTGGAGAATACTCCTTCTGAGAGTCTGTGCACCAGCCATTGTTTCCAGTGTGTCTTCCCAGAGCTAAGAGTTAAAACTAGCTCCCTGAGGTTCAGTACCAGTATTCCCACTGCTATCATTGCAGGAGAGAGTGGTGGATGTCATTTGCCTTGACATCAGCAAGGCTTTCGACAGTGACTCCAACAATGTTCTTATACCCAAATTAAACTGTTACAGTCTGGAGGGGCAGACAATTAGCTGGGTAGAAAAATGGTTGGATGATCAGGCTCAGAAGTAGAGGTTAGTGATTCCTACTCTAACTGGAGGCTTGTGACAACTGGAGTAGCACAGGGGTCTGTCCTGGGACCTCCCCTGTTTAACATCTTTATTGAAGAATCAGAGGTGATGGAGCGCACTCACATTTGCAAACGACACCAAACTGGGAAGACCAGTCAATAATGCTGAAGGACAGGGTTGCTTTCCAGAGAGACCTGGACAGCCTGCAGGAATGGGCTGACAGAAATCTTACAAAATTCAGCAAGGACAGATGTGACGCCCTGCACATGGGAAGGAAGAGCCCCTCACAATAATACAGGGGGGACTGGATGGCTTAGAAGCAGCTCTGCACAAAAGGACTTGGGGATTTTGGTAGGCGGCAAGCTGAACATGAGCCAGCAGTGTGCCCTGTCAGCCAGGAAGGCCAAAAGTATCCTGGGTTGTACTAACAGTAGCACAGGCAGTAAATTTGTGGAAGTTGTCACGCCCCTCTGCTCAGCACTTGTTAGACCTCATCTGGAATAGGGACCCTTGTTTTAGGCACCTCAATACAAGGAAGACATTGGATAAACTGGAGTGAGTTCAGCAGAGGGCTGCCAAGAAAGTCAGGGGGCTGGAGCACTTTCCTTGTGAGAAGCGGCTGCCGGACAAGGCGTCTTCAGCCTGGAAGAGAGACAGTTTTGGGAGCACCTAACAAACAGCAGACACCCAGTAGCTATGGAGAAATTCTCAAGACAGATCCAGGCTCTTCACAGTGGTGCATGGGGGGGATGGGGTGTGCGTATGAAAGATAACAAGCGTAAGATGAAACAAGAGGTTCAGATTGGGTATAAGGAAAAACTTTTTCACTCTGAGGGCAAGTCAGGCAGGGGCACGGGTTGCCCAGGGAGGCTGTGCAGTCTCTGTCTGCCAAGGTTTTCAAGACTCAACGACAAAGCCCTGAACAACCTGGTCTGACCTCCCAAGGTCCATTTCTACTGGAATTATCCTACAATCTGCAGATCTAGGATCTGGCTGTACTTGATTTAAGTTATTAACAGCTCATTTGTTAAATAATCAGTGGTAAATGCAGTCAGAAGAGCTTGTCAGACTCTTTTTCCCTGGTTAGATTTTACTTTGTTTCATCACGCTCAGATAGGTCATCTGAAAACCACAACCTTTCTATGTGGTTTGTGATCACAGCTTTCCTACTACAGTGAATGAAGCTGTTACCTTAAAAAAAAAAACAAACAAAACAGTAGACTTGCATAACACGCTTGTTTAGAAACTGTAGTCAAATGAGTCTTTGGTTTTTCTGGGGATAACAAGAAGGGAGTGATACGGCTTGTTTTGTGCTTTGCAAGCTGTTCCACACTGTACAAGTCACATAGAGTTTCTCACCAGCTTGAATTTCTTCCCAGCGTTCTGACTGTGCAGATTTCAGTACCTTAGCTTTCTTCTTGCTGCTTGGTAGCAAGTCAACTGATCTAAAGCTTGCTCTTGTGTCTGGTTTGTTTTTTTTTTTCTTTTTTAACATTCTGGGTTGGAGATGGGAATAGCTGGCTCTGCTAGTAGGTATTGCAAATAAGGAGAAACGGTTCTACATGTGGTATTTATGACCTATCTGAAAAAAATGCAGGCAAAGATGTGTTGTGAAATATATTTTAAGTGATTTGGGTCCTTCCCAGCTGAAGTGGATCCGAGCCACAAAGTCTGGACTGGATCAAAGCTTTCCTGATGTTCAAGAATTTCTAGATTTGTGGGGTTTTGGCGAACTCTACACATAAATTAGACAAAGTTTATTCTAGCCACTGTTGTCAATGAAATTATGTGCCTTTATAGCAACTAAAGATTCGTCCCTGTGTAACTATGATAATTTAATCTGTTCTTCACCCTTAAAAGTCTGTGTTTGTTAATGTGCGTGTTTTAACTAACTTGCTTAGGAAGGTTTTTGTAACAGAGCAAAATAGTCCTTTTCCTGTTGTATCTTCCAATCCAGTGCTCAAATTGTGTGTCTTATCTTGAGTTCAAAGAGGGGAATAAGTAATAAGGACACGAGATCTGTCTGTAGCACTAATAATTTTATCAAAACTAGCGGTTTCCCTAATTTCTTTCATGAGTGTTTTAATATAAGAATGCTTTTAGGGCCCTGTAATACCCATCTGAGGCAGCATGAGAAGGACGGAGGAACTGCTGCTCCAAGTGGTGATATGCAGCTGATTTGGGGTTAGAAGTCAGTGAATGCTTGAAAAATTCGGAAACACTATACATCAGTTTTAGAGTAGGGATCAAAAGAGACTGCAGAGACAGACACGGATAGGAAGAAAGCAAGGACCTGAACTGGAGCTTGCCTACAAGGGTAGGGGCTGATCTGCCAGCTCTTACAAATATTTCACAAGGTATCTTGTAGCTATAAATTTAGGAACCATAAATTTACATCTGGGGTAGTTAAGAAGAGTCCTGTCTATCTGATCACTAATGCTGCTTCCTGCAGGTGTTTGGAAGTGTTAAAACTGCATACAGACCCATACCGATCCAGCCCAACATTGCCTGGGTATGAGAACTGTCTCAATCACATCTTAAGTCATCAGAGGTGCAGAAAAGCAGTATTTAACTAAGTTAAGTACTGTAAAAATCTGTTTAAATCCAAATGTGTGACTCCCTTTAAAAAAAAAAAAAGGAAGGAAGTTAATGTGGATAAAGAATAAAGATAGAAACTGAATCTGGACTTGCAGAATGAGATACAGTGGAAAAAAGACAACAACGGCTTTGCGTTCCCACATGAGCATTTTTCTTGGATTGAGTAGTGCCCTAGATCATCCTCTTAATCTCTCAGACTGACTGGATTTTTCACCAGCAGTTGGAAGGGAGCAGCATTTGAGGCCAGAATATGTTTATCTTGCAAACAAGCCAAGAAAGGAGAACCCTGTAGTCCTCAGACAGCAGCGCCGGCCTCTAGGGAGGTGCAGAGAATCAGAAAATCTGTTTTTCATTTGGATGCTTTGTACCTATGTGACTGATGAGCTGGGGCTGAGATCGTTGCCACCACCTCATTTCTTGTTAAGTGCCGATAGACCAATAAACTAACCATGAGATCTGATTGGGCCTGCTTTGCAGATTCAGAGAGACATTCTTTGTGAAGCCCACATATTTGGCCTCCCTGCCCTCTAATTTTTCATTCACTTAAAAACTGGAGCTGGGTCATGACTTGTTTTTATGATACTTACTTTGGCTGCGGCGACTTAATCATTGTATGAGGTTTTTAAATTCTTCCCCGTAATGATTCCTGACAGCTTTCGTGTCAAAGCGTCGCTTTGTGCAGAGACAGACGAAGCACAGGTTTCATCTGTATATATAGCCCTGTGTGATATTTATAGTGACAAATGCTCTCTGCACTTTTGCTGTGAAAGCAAATAGTGTGTGTGTTAGTCATATCTGTGTAGATTTGTGAGAAATGACAAAAAATTGCTAAAGTGATCTGTAAAACAACAAAAAATGCTTTTAAGAAGCCTAAGAAATATGGAATGCTTTTTCATAGCCTTGCATAGATTTGATCCCCAGAAGAGCAAGGATTTGAAGCTATACTGAGATTTCTTGTTTTAATTTGAAAGCTATGCTAGTATCACGGGTCATGTACTGGAAAGAAAAACTGGAGATGCTCATATATACAGACAGAAGCATCTGGTGAGAACGCTAATGAGCTCTAACAGTGCTGTCAGTGATTTTGTTTAGATTAAGGCTGCCAATCTATATCTGGTGATGAAACCTGTTAGTGTCTCTAAAAGTTAAGCCGCAGAAATAATTTAAATCATGAATAGAAGGGGAAAATGGTATTTCAGAACATTTCTTCAGCAAGATACTGGTTATTCATGAATTCATACTCCTGTGCCACGTTAGTGTTGTCCCAATAAACTTGTAGTAGGGAATTCAGCTTGTTTCTGACAGGAACCTATTGAGACAGCTTGTAATAAAGAGGAAGAATAAATGGGAAGATCAGTGGAAAGTGGAGATTCTCTCTTTCTTCCTCCCTCCTGTGAAGAAATTAAGTTGGATAACTGAAATCAAGTTGCATTGAGTTTTACACTGGTTTTCTTGTGCATTGGTTGGAAGAAAATTTAGATTAATCTGATCCGGTATATGCAGCTCTTTTCTATGTGGCCATCCCATGCACCATTATGTAGTCTCTAGGATATCTGAACAGCATTGGAGGCTCCCTGATACAGAAAAGCATCCCCTGACAGCTGTTTTGGTTCCTTCTTTGTTAACTTCAGAAGGGTTTGCCCGAGGTCACCCTATGTTTAATGCTGACTGCCAGACGTTGCGAAAGTACTTTTTGCAGGAGCATCTGAAAGAGTATCTTATCCATAGGTTTTATTTACCTAACTGTAGCCCACTGTACTTATACCCCAGCAGTTTTAGTCCTCCCCCAAAATATATAACAGCTATTCACAATGCCTCCTGTAGTCTTCGGGTTTATATTTTGTGTCTGTGTATCTGCTTCTTTGGTCTCCATGGTGTCTTGAAGAGAATGGATAGACGAGATCCATCTTCATGTCAGCATGAAAAAATTGATGATATCCCTCTTAAAGACTGGAAAAGTCCTGATGTTTTTTATTAAAGCAGAGATTCTCTTTTTCCTGCTTCTCATAAAATGGAGTGGCCACAACTGCAAGTCTTCTGGGGCTCCTAGCCTGGTTATGCTCAGTGCATCTCTCTTCACAGATAGCGTTTCACATGAGAATTTTATCTGCTTTAATTCCAGGGGCAAACCAACCAAGAGGAATAAAATGAATTCATGTTTTTTCCACATTTTTGCAGTCTTAAAGCCTTTGCTAAAGCATGTGCTTTATATATATATGTAACTCTCAATTCCTCTCTCACTGCTGCTTAGCGTGCAAGTGCTATAAAATATTCTGGTCTAGAATGTCAGCTCCTTGCTTCTGCTGAGGGCTGTTTACTTGCAGAAATAGGTCCCACTTTAAGAGAGTCCTGCCATTGGCACCTTCTGAAGCAAATGGTTATACTTGTTCATCTCTGCCCTAATAGGAGAGAGTTCTGGATTAAAAAATCTGTTTTAAAAATTTATATGTATATCATAACTAGAACAAGAATGTTTCCGGTTTTTCGGCACTTGCCCACTTGGTTATATATTGTAGACTGAACTAGTCTCTTCTGTGCATGCTGCAGTGCTCAGGCAAAAGTGACAGTGAGATTCTTGGCTGAAAATCACATTGCTTTCTTGGCTTGGACCTCATAAAGCTTTATGCAAAAATGTCATAAACTCCCACTAGAGTTCCATAAACGCGGTGCATTTTCATTTGGCAAAGGTCCTGCACTGCTTGCAAGGCTGTCTCAAGATCTGCCCGACCTGGAAAAACCGTGCAGCTGCAAGCCAAAGCCCCGGGAGAGAGGGAGAATTGTGTGCTAGACCGGGCCGGACTCTGCTGGTAGGTTCTTTCCATGGCACCAGTGTGGTTTGAAGTGCATCTCTAAGAGAGGGAGTTTCCATGATCCTAAAGCTTTCAAGTATGCCAAGAAGGAGATCATAAAAGTAGAAGTCGGCTTCTTCCATCTATGCACCTTGTGTACTCTTATGCACGTGTATATGCACGCACATATGCATAAAGATAATTAAAAATGGTGAAAATCCTTATTGATTTGTGGTTGGTCCTCACTGTATGAAATATGTACATTTATTCTTGACACATCTCTTTGATTCCTGTGAGCCACTATGGGGACCAAGCAAATACCTTGGAAAAGAAAATGTGTTTCTCTGCTGAGCTTAACAAGCAGATAAGGCAATGAGTGTGCTCTTAACTGCATCTTAAGGGTCTATAAAAAAGTCCAGTTGCTGAAACCTTAAAAGTGTAGGTTTTCGGGTAGTTTCCATGGAGACAGCTTGATAGTTACATTGTAGCATCCAACTCTAATTACACCATATAATTGTTGGGAAGATACCAGTCTCCATAACAACTCCTTTGTGTGCTACATGACCACTAAGCTAAGTGGCACAGGCTCCCAGGAGCACTAATGCAATTTAAGGAAGCTGTCTTATAAGAACAGCTGAGACTCGTTGGAGGTTTTGAATCTCCAGGTAATGGAAAATTTTCATGTGTACATTAAGAGGCATTGAATCCATTGAAAATGGCAGCTACACGGCTTTTGGGCAGAACATGGTCACACAAATAAGTACATAAAGTTATGTGTTGCAACTTGGGGGTAGTATCGCAGCACAATTTTCATCTGTGCTCAATATAATAAATCCAGTCTTGGCAGACATTAATTGATAGATTGAGCCCTGAGAGGTGCTCTGAATCAGTTTGTTTCCTTTTATCCATCATGATGTCCATTTGAAGTGCATCATACACATTTGGTATTGTCATTCTCTTGAACATAAAGCTAACTGCAGAACTGCTGGCTTGGATTGTTTCTTTAGAAGGTACTTTTCCATCCTTCTTTTGACAAACCATCTCTATATACTTGACAGTAGAAAATGACAATTTAAAAGTAGATCGTGTCAAATCTAACAGAACGTTGAATTGCAGAGGATGCAGCTTCATTGGTTCCTCTGCATAACAGATTCCGAGTCTCCCATGTTTTTATTTGGTCTCCTAGAGGTAATTCCATATGTAGTGCTGAGGCTGGGAGATGAATCATAAGTGTGACAAAGAGAAGACAAAAGAATGAGGACTGTTTTGGAAATCGTTTCTGTTGCTAATGTATTGATGTAAATGCCAAAATTATATGGGAGAACCATGCACTACGTAACATACAAATATAGAAGGTTTCAAAGCTAGCTAAGGCTAGGCTTCCAAAAATCAGCAAATATAGCCACATTCTCCTCCCATGCTGGTTCCCTGTTCTGTCGAGGATCGCTATCTGCTTTTTTGATTCTTAAAAACTTCCATGTCACCCATGACTGCCTCACAAATCTTGAGTCTGATCATTGACTTCTCTGATAGGCACTTGGTGTCACACTCCAGGTTGCTTTCTTCAGAAACTTCCCATGTTAGCGAGCTGCTGCTGTCTGAAACAGGGCTCCCTGTCTTTCTCTTCCTCTCCCTTCCCAACTTAGAACCAATCTTTGCAAAGTCTCAAGTGCGTTCATTTCTCAATCCCATCTGTACACCTGTTTAAGGATTAGATTTTGACTTTCAACAAAAGTCAGCGAACAACCTTGCGGCTCTGGGGGAGGCAGACTGAATGGCTTACGTCCTGTCCCTGAAGTATGTGGTGCTCAGGGAAATCACATAGGCTTCAAACAATCTTAGGAGATGACGGTGAGCTGTTCTCATCGTATCCACAGCTAGCATGGAGAGGAAGAGTCCAGCTCTCTCCATGCATGTTGTTATGGATTGTTGTCCTAAGGGGGCAGAAGGGAATGGGTCTTCTTGCAGAGTCTTCCCCACCCTTTCTGAGGGAATGGGAGGCCAAAGGCTATAGTCACTTCTATCACTGTCTTCCCATGCATGGGACACACATGGACCACTGGGGCCCACGGGGGTAAGTGTGTAACTTTGTGACATTGCTCATAAAAGGCGTTGCTTAAAATGGATTAGCTGTGTCGATGTTTTAAAAAACATTTTTTTCATGTATCACGTTTTTTAAGGTTTCTGATGGAATGTTTTGACCTTTTGTAACAGTGAATGGTTAGAAAGCCCTGGAAAGACTTTTGTTTTTGAATGGAAAAATAAAACCTTAAAGAATACCAATTCTTCCTTGCAGTCCTTAGCATAATAATAACAATAATAATAGCATGTTGATTTCTTTCCATTACATCATTACTAAAACAGCATAAACACACCAGAGAATGGCAATGCAGAGACTGTGTCTCTGTTATTATTGTTGGGTTGTACGGGAAGGGGTCGGCAGGGCGATTTAGTTATCTGGTCTGGGAATTATTTGTTTATGAATTAGGTTTTCCCAAAGGAGTTGTGAGATGGGAAATACAATAGGAAATGGACCTTATACATACACAGAAATACCAAAACTCTAAGTGTCATGCGGGAGAGAGATTGATGGAAATTTGCTATTTTTGCTAACAGATTTTTAAAAAATACTTGATTACGCATCCCGAAGTTTCCTATGCTATTTTTGATACTAGTGATATCTGAGTTCTGAGTTAGTCATGACAGAAAAATGTTTTACATCTGATAATGTTGACAAGGAACATAAGCACTTCTGGTGTTTCTATAGATTTTAACAGTTGAAAAATGCATTATGTTGCTTTTCACTAAAATATTGCCCTTAAGCTAGTTGTCCTCATTGGTTCTGACAATATCCTTGAATCCTTTCAGCAGCATTTGTGCTTTCCATGTATAAGGAAAGCAGCACGCATAGGATCTGTTCTTTTGTAGCAGATATACTGTGGGCAAGAAGAGGTTTGAAGATGCACTCAAAAACCACACAGGTCTTGAACGGACAATGGCCTCAACCTGCAGTGTTCAGCCTGAGACCTTCGGGCAACCTAGCATGGAAAGAGCAGTCGCTGAGAATGTGTGAAGTGTCCTACCCAGCACCCCCCTCTGCAGTAAGGTACTTCAGATATGATCAGTCTCGGCACAATGGACCAGTCCCCATCTGGGTCATTTGAGCCAGTTGTGGAAGTGGCTTCAGAGTGCATAGCTGGGTGGGTGTTCGCCTAACTGATGTCTATGTGGAAAAGTTCACTGTTGGCTTCCCAGGTTGCTCAAGGGGTATTTTCTTCTGTCAGTCTTCTGGTCTGCTTTGTGAAGTATTATCTGGTATAGGGTAACACCTAAGCACATGGCTTTGGACTGAGTGTCCAGCTTTGGAAAAGCCATTTTGGAAAAGACGTTCAGTTCTTGTGATACATGGAAACACATTGGTGTAGCCCTTAACGTATCTGCCTTTGGCCCCATTTTTTTTTTCCCTTAGTCTCCTCACTGTTGAAGTTCTCTTTCAGAAGTCATGGTCTTTTGAACAATGTTCTCTTGCACTTTGAGAGAGAACAAACTGACAGTGGTTAAAACTATCGGCCTGGTTAATTTGGTCTTTGGTAAGAATTATGAAATGGTGCACATAAAGTAGCTAAACGCTCCAGAATTATCACAGCCACTAAGCGGTCTATGCATAAAAATATTGTCTTCCACCACAGTGCCAGTGTATTCTGCCTCCAGGAAACTCAAGTCAATTTTCTTTTTCTTCATGGACCCTCACTGACGGGAACTTTACACTCAGCCTGCTGGAGCCAGCTTTTTTTTCCTCCTGGCTGCCAACTGAGCCACCACTGAGACACTGCTGTGGGAGGTCATGGTCCACCTGTGCAGAGTTTGGAATTGCCTCCTCTCTCGCCTTTCGTTAGAGGTCCTGATGCTGCAAGGCTGTTATAGTAACAGTTCCTGCCTGATCTGGCTACTGGCCCACCCATTGGCATCTAGCCCTCGGGAGGAAGATAGACATAGGCAGATGCTGAGCTTGGTCCTTCCCAAGGAGCCAGATATACGTAGCATTCCTTTTGTGCCAGGTATACGTAGCAAACTGTCAGTTTGCCTGTTCAATTCGCTGCTTAAGTGTGACAATGAAAAGCATGGTCATCTTATCTGGGTTATCAGCCTTCTCTGTCTCTTTATAGTAATCTCTATTTCATGATCTCATAAGGGCTGCATGAGGTGAAGAATAACTTGGAAGGACAAAAGGCTAGCTCTTGCTGAACTTAACATAAGATGAAGTGCCTTTTATTGTGGTATTTTACAGCGGCAGAGTGTTAGAACAGCTGGCTGCTCCCCAGAACTGAAAAGCAGTACTTTTCAAATCAGATAGATAGAAAAAATAATTCTTTAACGCAGTATACCATATTACTGACCAGTAAAATTCAGGGCATCAAACAGAAGATAATACTGAGATAACAGACTGAGTAAAAGTAAAGCGGGGCGTATATTTTTTACAGGTTCAGATCTGCTCAAAAGGTTTCAGTGACCGGGTTGCTAGTAATTTCATCAGAAGCAGACATTATATGCAAATCTTTCTAGGACAGAAGTGGAAAGATTAATAAACTGCATGCCACAATATGTAAGTTTTGTATCAGCTAGAAGTCAAGATGCAAATTCCTCCTTTTCTCTGATGTGCACATCGACTGCAGACTTGCTGCATTGGAGGAAGATCATAAATTCTCCTGAATTCTCTGCCCATCAACCAGTACTTGATTAGACAAACCCTTGGTCCACTCCAGTTGGTGCCCGTGATCCTAATAGGTCGAACACTGCTGTTGCTGTTCCAGTGCTTACTCCATTACACAGATATTTAATAATTCATAAAATAAGAACAAGATGATGAATCACATTGCCCTGTCAACTTCTGAGCTTAGAGGTTTCAGGGGAGAGACTAAATGGCAGGAGCAGCTTAAGGCCTTTGCAGTAATGGGACAGCATATCAGGAAAAGAGACTCCGCGACAGGCTGAAACGACAGAGGAAAAGTACAGTTAAGCATTATAATGCATGAAGCATTTACAGGGGACAGGAGGCATTTGGTATAACCTGGAAATACAAATATAATTCAGCTTTTGGTCAGTTATATGTGCATCAACAGTCAATCTTGTAACAGCAAGAATGGACAAAGCACTTTTTGCCAGAGTAAAAGAAAATCAAAGTTATTTGGCCTAAAGAAGCCTTCTCGTATCCCTCGTTAAATGGCTTTTGCTGTCCTTGCTTGACAAAGCTTCAGCTGCATGGATTGTGCCTCTCACTTGCAGAACTGACCTGAACAGATGCTATTAGTGTGGTGCATGTACGCACACCTGTTTGAATTATGATTGATAGTGTTTCCATATCAGCAAAGCATGCTTTGGGGAGAATGTACATGAATCATGCAGGGTTTTCCCTTTGTGTCCTTAAAACAGAACCAGAACACTAAGAGTAATTACGGTATCTGGATTACATTTTCAGTGGTCACGTTTAAGAGAAATATTTAAATATGAACAGAGGCACTGTTAAAATTGAGCTCTGTACTGTAACTACTCTACACTTTATAGGCTGAAGATTGGTAGTACTTTACCTCTCATTAGTCATAAGAAGGGGAAATGTATGTTTTGTCCGTTATCTCCAATAGTGGAGGGCAAATGCTTCATGTTTTTGCTTTCTCTTTATTATGACAGAAAATCTGACGTTTGTGTTTGAGTGAAGGCAGGGTGGAGTGGCTACCTGGTGTTCAAGAAGAAATAGCTAGCATAATTTTCAACCCAACCTAGTATTTTACAAGGGGCAAAGAGTTTTGGTGTTCTTTAAAAGTCTCAGAATATCTTTCACTTTTTGTAGGAAAGCAAAATGAGCTATGATGTGCTTGTAATAGTTCAGTCCTATCTCATCAGTGATGTATGTTTATATATTTCTATGCTATATACGGTATGTGTTTATATATGAATGCGTATCTAGATATATGTTTATACATTGATAGATGTAGACCTTTCTGAAAGGAGAGATCTTGTCTTGTTCATGTCTGATCGTTGTAAATATGACCATGATTTTCTTTCACGAATTCTATTAAGTAGACTCAGGAACCCACATATCCTTCTTTACTTTCTGTACTTAACTATTATAAGGTGTCTCTGCAACATAAAAGAATTGCTGTATCTTTCTCTGAGGTGGTTCTTGTAAGGTTTAAAAAAACGAAAGAGACAGTGGCAGAACCAAGGAAATTAAGGTATTGCCAAGAATCAGAAAGACTACCCATTAGCCGTACATTAAATCTTTGTGTGGCTGAGAGCCATGAGACAGGTACCGTGTGCCTTAAAGAGGTGAAGGCAGAGGGTTCTCTAGAAGTGATTCAGAGGCAAGAGACAGAAGGGCTTTTTTGAGCCCTTTCTGCATTGCAGGACAGGGCTGGGCGTACAGCTGGGTTCCAGAATGACCTAGTAACCGCAGCTTCAGTATCCCCTAATGGCTCGTTTTCTCCTGCAGCCAAACTGCTAATGAGACGCATATGGTGCAAGAACAATAGTTTGGTCACCCCTTTGTCTTATGAGGAATAAGAGAATAATGAAGTTAGACAACAATTCAGCAGTTCTTTTTGGCATTCACATGATGCTCAGTATTAAAAGATAGTTACTGTAGCATATTAATCTGAAAGGATTATACATTAGTCCTTGACAATGTATTAATCTGATAAGACAGGATGCTGAATGACTTTAAGGAAGCTGATACAACCACCTATTGCTTCAATCTTGCACTTGCAGGATCAGTGTCTTGGTTGCATTGGTCATCACATCCTGGAAACAAGAAGAACGTACAAACAACAGCACTGAGAAAAATCTTCATAAATGCGATAGAAAGTAGAGGATGGATACCTAATTCTCTAAATACGGGAACTGTATATTATTATCTAGGCATAGAAATGCAGAGGATTGTCTGCCCTTTAAAAGCATACTAGGGATAATTAAGAAGTCTGCTTTCTTATAGCAACTGAAAAGCTGATACATAGAAATACTCCTCTGCAATATAGAGATTATAGTTTTGGTTATTGTTAAGGTAAAAAAAAACCCAAAAACTTAAAAAAAACTGATGATTTTTGCTAGAGGTAAACATTTATACTGGTTCTGTTCTGAAAACATTTTAGAGGGCAGATTGTTGACTGTGTTTGTCATTTGGTCTACCCTCCCCCTCTTTTAAAGTATGTGTTAGCTTTTAAATCCAGCATGTAGCTGATTTTAAGATGGTTCAGAAGTTAATTGCTATGAAAACCAGATAGATTCATTTGCACTAGAACTAAGTTTTGCCATCATCATTAGCCATTTGACTGCCAGGGCAAGTTTAAGCACTGGCTGCTTTTGGGTCACAATACACAGAACTAGATGTGTTCTTAAAGAACCCCCTGGAATTTACATTATTGTTTTAATAATGGTCAAAAAAGTAAAGAGAAATAAAACATAAGGGAAGGGCAGAAGAGAGTGACCCAAACCTCTTTTGAGAAAAATGTGCTTTAGCGAAGCTGGAGATCTGTGCAGGCATTTAGGCAAATATGAAATAAAGGATCTCAAAGAATTTTACAGCAGCTAGCTGGTAAAAACTTCTGTGTGGCTGGATCAAAGCTGTGTGGATCATGAAGTTACTGACTGTCACCGTTGCCATGGTGCCACCGTTGCCATGGTGCCAGCATCACTTATTGTTTAAGCATCAACACTGCCCAGGCCCATGCACCTCTTGATCAAGGGTGTGTGTCGGGGAAGGTTAAAAGGTTTCCTTCCTTCAGGAGAGCTGAGCAGAGTCCACCTGTGAGCAATGTGCACCTCAGTATGCTGTAATGCACAAACTCATTGCACTGTCTACTAAATTCATAGACTGACAGTCTCCAGTTAAGTCTGTCAGGAAACAAAAACCCTTGGGACACGTCTGCACTTTGGTCAGGCTGTGAGGGTGATGCAGTGGACATGCTCAAGTTAGCTTTAAAATAATGAGTGGAATTGAGAACAAAACCCGTTTTGCTTTCCCCCTTTCTCCAATGTATTTCACTTTGGATTGTTTCTTTCCCTTGTTTGGGCTGCTCAGCTTTTCAGGCAGGATCATGGCATTGCTGTTTCCTTTGGGAATAGCCATTATTTTGGTGGTTTAAGCCTAAAGCTTCATTATTTTTCTTTGGAAAAAGCTGTGTCTCTGCTTAAAATCCTTCTCTGTCTGCTCCTTCAGGGGGCTGTGTTATCACCTGGAGCTGTTAGGTTAAGCAGCATGTTTTGTATTTCCTTTTAATTGGTAACAACAGACCCTCAGAACAAAGTTGAAAACTCTCACAGGTCCTTTCAATGTATTGATTAATACATCTGAATCAATATCTAGGGGAAGGAGGCTTTACAGGAGAGTTGGTTGGAGGAATTTTGCCCCCATTTTCTCTACGTCTTTTAACCAGAGATTGGCTTTGACGCTTTAAAATCGGTTTAAAGGACCCTTCAAGCTTCTAGAAGTGATCCAGATTGCATGGAAAGCCTTTTCATTGCAATAGGCAATATGTTTGAAAGCTTCCAGGGAAGTTTTTATTTACGTGATAGATCATCCCCAAAACTGACCTGAAATTAAACAGTTAATGCTTGTTTGATTTTGGTCTGGTTCTGCATACAGTATTAACTCAGGTACTGTGCAGGACTGGGAATACCTCCTGTGCACGGTATCTGCAGCTGTTAATGGTGGGGTTTTTTTGGCTGATGACCATGGGAGGAAAGCAGTATATTCATTTTTTCCCCATGTTTTCTGGAATAGGGCATTTTCCCCTGCCCTATTCACAAGCAGTCAAGTTGTACTTGACTTTAGTTCGAAGTCCTCTTTCTTGCGAGGAAGGATGGTGTACCATGTTTGCCATCTTCAGCCGGGATTTTTGCTGCCCACTTGTGGCAGGTTTCCAGTGCCTGCACCAGCCTTCCACAATCAGTGTGATTACTGGTGGTCATTGGTGCTTCTCCTTGTTCGTTGCTGACTTTGTGAGACTTCACAGTCAGCACCTGCTGTAGGAAGATCTCCTCTCAAGTCTGGGTTATTTCAAAAAGGCTTGTCAGTACACGTTGGACCACTTTAGTCAGGGTTTAGACAGGGGAGATCCAGATCCCTCGGTGTACTTCCATGTATTTGGCTGTCCCAGTCAATGCCTTGTTCATCTGTTTCATCTGTTAGCTGCTGGATCTCTCTGAATCAAAGTATTCTTGTGAAGGTGCAGAGAAGTTGCCCATCTGGTGACATTTGGTTGCCTTAACTTTGGATGCAGCAAAGCAGAGGAGAGCTAGATAGAAATGGCTTGTAGTCCAACTGAGATGGAAAAGGTATGTAAACAAGGAGGAAAAGTGTTAACAGCTCAGCAAATTCATGTGAATTAATGAATACAGAAGATGGCATTAAAATATTAACTGCTTCTTTTTTCCTGTTCTGAAGATTTTTGTTTCATTTTTGCTAGATCTCTATACCTGACATAGCATTTTATATTTGTGTGCACACATGTACCTACACTTACTGTCAAGTAGATGTACATACAAACGATGTGTAACTCTGAAAGTAGTTCAGTGGGGCTCTCCCTCAAGAAAGAAGAGTGTATGTTGTTACTGATATTTGCCTGATATAATTTTTGCCTTTTTGGTAGCACTGGATTTCAGTTTTCAGTGGTACTAACAGTGATCCATTTCCCTGGCCATTTTTGATTATTATCTTAGCAGCTGGTTAAAACATGCAGAAGAGGGACAAAACAAATATTTTGTCTATAAAAAGCTTGACATTGCTTTAATTCCACCAGTAGAATGAAAACAAAGGTTACGTACATCAGAAGCTTTTTCCTGATGTTTTGAGAAGATGACCTGATAATAAATAGAATGATTTATTTTGAACAGTGAGTGAACTTGATGAGCCATTTCAAAACACCGTCTTTGGAAAAAATATGCGTTTTTGTAAGGACAGAGGTTTTGGCAGTTTAGGGAAGTGAGGTTACAAGGATTGGCTCTGTGTACACAAACTAAGGAAAACTTTTGTAAAGTATTCTGTGTTCACTTACAGCAAGAACTATGACATTTAACTTTCTTGCAGTTTAACAGTGAATCAGAGGAAACATACTTTTTATATGGTATGTACAAGTATAGTTGTAATATTAACAAATCATGGTCATGTCTGGACTAAATCCCCCATATCTTTCCGTTCCAGATAGGAAGATTAAACCAGAATCTGAATTTTGAAAATGTCCTCATCCTTGTTCTTGGCTGTATAAACAATATGTTCCTGAACACCTCAGAAATGCTTGATACTCGAAATCTACAGCTGGCTTTTGCAGCTTGAAAATCTTTGTCTGAAGTAATTGCAAAGTCAGAGATGGAAGGGACCAATGATAACTTGGTCAAGAATGACACATTTATCCAGCCAGTGCTGGCTGGTTTGAACTGATTGAGAATTGACACAGCAGAGGCTATGGGATAACCACAGTTGGTCGGTGGAGAAGGCAAGACAGCAAAGAATGCAGAGTCCCACGTTTCTGTATCTCCCAGGATCCAAGTTAGTTGCTATGAAAACCAGATAGATTCATTTGCACTAGAACTAAGTTTTGCCATCATCATTAGCCATTTGACTGCCAGGGCAAGTTTAAGCACTGGCTGCTTTTGAGTCACAATACACAGAACTAAATGTGTTCTTAAAGAACGCCTGGAATTACCATTATTATTTTAATAATGGTCAAAAAATAAAGAGAAATAAAACGTAAGGGAAGGGCAGAAGAGAGTGACCCATTCTGCTTTGTCAAGGACCGGGAACCCTTAGGAATGCCATTGCCATCTCCTGTCTTCAAGCCACATGTCAAACTTACTAGAATTTTCTGATGTTATGTGGTCAAGAAATAGATCTAATAGGGAAGCAGGCTCAGCAGTGATCTTGCCTGTTCTTAAGGTCCTCCAGCAAAGAATTCTCCAAACATTCTTTATTTTTTACTTCGTTATCTATAAAACTAAACTAATTTCTAATCCTAAATTAATTTCTATTTTTTGTCTGATTTTTTAAAAACAACATTTATGAAACAAATTTTACCTTCTCTTCTGAGCATTTTTTCTTGTCTGACCATAACCTGATTAGGAGAAAGGAGGGGATGATTCCTGTCATGAGCTGTGTAGTGGTCTGTCTATCAAAGGGAACTTGGGAACTCTTGAAAGCTAGTGGTAATACTGCCTCCCTCCACTCGTGAATCACTAAAGCAAATTTACAAATGCAGATGCATGAAAGCACATTCTTTCCTATTCCTCCATTTTGGCTGTGCAAGGGTGATTTTATATGCTGGATTTGTTCCTACTGTGCAACAAGTTCTTCCACACATTAGGATATTTCTGCTTTACGAATCTTAGTCTGTTAGCATTTCAACGATGCCAGCGTTGTTCTTGCTGACAGTAATTCAGCCTGATAAGCGGCAAACTCGACCTGTGGAATCGACTCCCTTCTTCTCTTTGGATCCTGAAGTTGGGCACTGTGTTGTCCTTCAGAGCAGCTTGTTAAATGTAAATGGTGATGTAAGCAGTGTGCGGGATGTTGTATGGCATCCGGGCCTGTCTTTGGTTCCCAGAATGATGGGAAAGCCTGAAATGTTCACCCTTTTTTTTGTGGGGAACTGAATCTGGGAAACCTCTTACTGTCCCACTTCTTGTGGGTTAGTACTCTGGAGCCCCACATCCCAGAGTGGAGGGTAGTGGGGGGTACACCACAGCCAGGCTGTGGTGTAGCAGTACCCCAAGCTCAGCCTTTCGGACAGGTATTTCACCACTAAGGAGACACAGACGTTTTTCCTCCTAAGTGATTCCTCATGATCCTTCCTTAAAACTTCACCATAGTTGATGCTTTACCAACTTTTGATGAGTTATCTTCGATGGCCATGTTTTCTCTGATGCACAAACCCTAGAGCTTTAGTGTGTCCGTGGTCATTAGGTACAATGAGTTCAGCCTCAGCTGTTTGTCTTTCAGTGTTTACAATGAACAAGTCTTTCTTATCACTAAATCTCCTTGAAATATGTTACTCCTATTTAGAAACTGGAACGGGGATCTCAGGAGCTTTATTTCCCTCTTAGGGACCAGGTTGTAAGGTGACGAATGAGTCTGTATTCCTCTGCTGTCCCACACTTTCTAGGTGGGTCCAACCCCACTTCTGGTACAAACTTGTAAAAGCGCTGCTGTTTTAAGACCCTTCTCTGTTGCACAATCCAGGCACGGGGGCTGGGTTGTCTTCTGTTTTCTCTCCTGGTTCTTGTTCATTCCCTGTACTAGAGTAGCTGTGTAAAGAAGTCCCATCTGTTCTGTTTTATTATCTGACTATTCAGGCCCAATCTTTGTTCCAGCAGTCCTGCAGCATTCTCCCTGTGCTTGAGGTGATGCTGCTTTAATCTTCTTTCTTCTCCTTCCTGGTGGGATCTGCAGTCCTAGCTCTCACAGGCTATCTGCGTTACCACACAAGCCATTTCATCTAGGGCAAGTTGGGCCAGGCTGATGAATTTCTGCAAGTTGTGTCCTTGTCGACGTAAGTGGAGGAGATAAGCCTTCTCTCCTCTTATGCACAGACCTTATCCCAGGTAAGTATCCATCTCAAGGATACACTTATTTCCTTGAATGCTGATACACATTGTAAAGAGGTAGCACTGTTTTTGATTGAGATAACAAACACAGTCTGAAATGCCAAGATTTTTGTTTATAAAATTACTTGTAAATAACTCAGTGATTGGAACTACAGAAATAGTTGACATCAAGGCAAATAGGTGTTAATAAAGTGTTCCTTTAAATGGGTCTTGTTTCCACGGTACAATGGTGTGACACATTAAATTTAGAGTGATTATTTTAAGAAACAATCTTTTTTCCCCCATTTTTTATTTGTGCGTGCATGGAAGCATTTGAAGTAATTTCTCAGGAATGATTTCAGCTCACATGGAAATGTTTTGTGAAATGATGCTACACTTGGATTTTTTTCCTAATCACGGAAAGCTGTTTCAGAATTCTGTAGAAATGTTCACGCTATGAATGTTTTTTAAAATAGCTTTTGCAGTGCTGCCTAGTCACAGTTCCTTTAAGCAAGTAAGTAGGCAGAGTCCATGGAGCTATTCCTGTTTCTAAAATTGTTGGGGTTCAACCATTCAGTCTCTGTCTTTCCGTGGAATTAGTGACTGGGTGTCAGAATCTTAGGAACCTTTGTTCAAAATACGCTCGTTATAGCTAATTAAAATTTTCTTTTCCACCTCCTAGTTTTAAAGATTCAGCACCAAAATATATTTGGAAATAATTTACTTTAGATTGCCCTTTCAATTGCTTTCTTTTGTCTTGCAAGCTCATGCCTTTTCATAAGGCATCTGAATGCCTAGGAGGACAACTGTGACCTTTAAAGAGAAGTGAGATTACTGCACTTAGTGCGTTGTGGTTTTGGTTTTTTAAAGGACATTCAGAACATCAACGTAGGTGGGTTTTTTTAAAACTAGATGTCCACTTAAAACCCTCCAGAAAATGCTGAAATATCCTTGAAGGAAAATTACCTTCTGAACTATGTCCCTAGACTTTAGATTCTTCCCGTGTAACAAATTATATGGTTAGCTTCCCTGAAAAGTTGTTTTTTTTCATTTTTGAATGTGTTCCTCTTTTAGATAAACAATCAAAGGTGGACGTTTTAGCAATATGTTTTCCTTTTGTTTTGTTTTGTGGTTTTTTTTCTTACACACGCGTACTTCATGTGCTCTTCCAACCCGCATTTTGTTTCTCTTTGGCACTGACAGACTCTTACATAATTTTTTCAAAAATACAGCAGTGTTCTGCTGTAATAGTCCAAAAGGCTACGGCTTGCATTTTTGCGGAGGTTTGGGATGATGACAGTAGAATGGTGTATTGTTTTTGATAAGGCCTGTTTTCGGAGGGTTCTTAAATGCCTTTTTCTTTGCTGTTGGCCTCTTCTCAAGTTTCTAATAAACAGGGCTCTACAAGGGAGTGGGTGACAACTTAAACTTGTATCACTTCTCAAATACAGCACTTCAGTTTCTTTCAGGAGAACAGCTTAAAGAAAAGAATGGTCTGTAGATGCCACAGCTATCATCCTTCAGTAGTTCCTGTTTACATGCTTGGTAATGAATATTGTATATTTTTATGTAAAACTAGTATTAGCCTAAAATAAGCTCAGTGCAGTTAATTCTGCAATCATTCACACTGATGTGAATGAGAAATAGTTCCTTGTAGGTCAGTGCAGCTGCTGCAAGGTGTGTAAGGGGAGAATCCAGTCTGCTAGAAAAAGGTACGGATGTATTTTAGAGTGCTGCATTTGAACTAACGGATATCCAGCCCAGGAGCTGCATTTAGGTGAATTGCATGAAAGATTCAGCTGCTGAATGGTTAACTTCCACTGCTTGGAGTAGGCGTCAGCTCCCTCTGGCTGCAAATGACAATGGGACAGGCCAAGGTGTTACCTGAATGTAGACGTTTGCAATATCATCTTTTTGAGTTTTGAAGAATAACTCAGTTTGTGACTTGTCCTTCTCCTCTGTCAGTCTCTTTTGGGTGCATCTGTTTAGTCATATGTTTGCTTATATGTATACAGACAGGGCTGTAGGGGTAGAGCTGTTACGTATCATTGATTTTCCCCTGGGCTGGGAGCTCACTTTTTCTGTTAGCTTCGGGCTTTAGCGTATTGCCCATGTTATACACCACTGTTGTAGGCAGTATGCAAATACTTAAGTCGAATGAATAGTTCGTATGAGGAGGTATATGCTAATAAATACTTAAAGGGTGGGTGTCAGGAGGATGATGCCAGTCTTTTTTCAGTGGTGCCCAGTGACAGAACAAGAGGTAACGGGCACAAACTTGAACACAGGAAGTTCCATCTCAACATAAGGAGGAACTTCTTTACTTTGAGGGTGGCAGAGCACTGGAACAGGCTGCCCAGAGAGGTGGTGGAGTCTCCATCTCTGGAGACATTCAAAACCCGCTTGGACGCGTTCCTGTGCAACCTGCTCTAAGGTGACCCCGCTCTGGCAGGGGGGTTGGACTAGATGATCTCCAGAGGTCCCTTCCAACCCCCGTTTTTCTGTGATGCTGTATGTCTGTGGTTGTAGTGGTACCAGCAGTTCGATTGCTGTGCAGGAATGGAGTGGATCTGCAGTCTCATGGTATCCTTCCTGGATAAAGTCCATCTCCTGCTTCATTTCCTCTGCAATGTGCCTATTCTATAGGCAAATAGAGAACAGTCAGGGTGTGATTTATGGTAACGTCTAGGGAAAAAAAAGCCATCTTCTGCATGCCTGTATCTCCCTGAAGTAGAGAACATCCCCAAATAGGCCAGAGGAGGCACTCACTGTATGGGCCCTGTCGAGCAGCACTGCTCCTGTGTGGTGCTCACTGCCATTGCATGGTCTCACTGTCAGCTTTAGATTAGGGTTACAGAATGGAAGGGACCTCTAGAGATCATCTATTGTCCCCTCTCCAGGTGCCTCTTAGAGTGGAGCTGGAGAAGTGACGTACAACCATCTCATCTCTGCTGCTTGTGGTCCTGCACTGATTACACTCCAGGCAGATTCAGAACCCTGCCTTTTACAATGCAGCCATAACAAATGTAGTGGGTATTGATTAAAAAACTGTGAGCACAAGGCCTGGCGCACAGAGTCTACTCTAAAATGGCATTTGCTTCCCTACCGCACGTGTAGTAGTGTTTTAACAAGTAATAGATTACGGAATGAAGTTTCTGCTGTCTCCCCTGGGAGTCAACTAGACAAACAACAATTAGGAAATCTTAGCTGATAATTGTTTAGATGTTTTGTTTCTTAATTTCATCTTTTTCCTTGGGCAATTTTGTATTATCCTAAATAGTTCCTTTCATTCCTCAGTGCTTATGTTTCCAAAGTATTTGTAAATCACTACCAAGTCTTCCTTTCCCACAGGCATTGCTTATCCTAACTGTTGACTGAAAATCAATCCCTCCATCTAATGACTCTGTCACTGTTCTCTGAACTCGTTCCATTTTACATTATCCATCTGGCAACAAAATGTCCAAAACTGCGCGCAGGCTGCAGATGTGGTAGCTCCGTAGCTGTTGGGGCAGGGATCTGTTACAAACCATTGTATGTCGGGATCTAGCTGTTTCAGGGATCAGTACTGTGAAAATATAAAGCCATTTGCCCCCAGCTTCTCCACCCAGGACACCTCGGTGTAATGAGAGATTTGTAATATTAACCTACTGAAGTTGCGTTGCTTTTGTTTACCCCATACCCTATTCTTTTTTTTTTTTTTGGCTTTTCTACACCCACAAACACATTTCAAGCTCTCATTCTCCTCCGAAATATAAGGCTTTTCAAGCCTGGGACCTGACTGCTCTCCCCAGTCTGCTGTCGGCAAATAAAAGCTAGCAGGTTTCCAGGCCAGGCCAGCTGGGATGTGTGATAAGGGACCCTCTGCTCTGGTTCCCTGCCCTGCCTCTGCTGTGTTACAGCTTCTGGAAGAGTTAAAATTAAACTGTGATGCGTGACCATCATACTATTTTCTCCATTGGTTTCCCGGCCTAATGAGCAGTGTATTTTGCATGTGCTTTCCCAGGAATACCCCACAATCAGGTTCCTTCTCCAAGCTGCCTGCACAGGTCTTGTGTCCCTGTCTGTTGGGTCTTTCTCTGCTGTTTCTGGCCTGCCTTCCACTGTCCAGAGGGGAATGGAAGTGCCTGTATTTAGCCTCTGTACTTGCATAGGGGAGGGAGGTTGGGCTGGAGTGGAAGCTCCACTTTTAGCAATGTCTCACTGTGTAACATAGACTCATTGGGTTTCTCCTGTCCATTGACAATCTATTTTAGGTACTGCATCTAATGGTTAAGAAAACAAAGAAAAAGAAAGAAAAAAAAAAAGTGACTGTGCATGCAGAAATTGAATTTCAGCAAAAGTATTTCATTTTTCATTTGTTATATCGCAAGTTCACGATGTGTTTTTTTTTTTTCCTTTCAATTTAACAGGTTATCACTGCTAGCTTATCACCGTTCTTCTTTGTCATGACTGCCAATGTACCAACAATTTCTTGGTAAGTGCCTAGGTGCGCTTTTTTCTTAACAGTAAAAATGAATTTCCACACAGTGCTTCATTTGGAAATGCTTTTTACATGTCAAGTTCTGTTAGTGCCAGTAATATTTTGCATGTAAGGAGAACCAGGTGTGCAATGATGGATGCAGTACAGTAATACAAATAGAAGAGTGTTTCTTCTGCCTCTGTGGGAGAACATGGACATTTTGGACATTAAACCTCACCACAATTCACTCAGCATGTTTTACAACTAGACAAATGGATGCAATAGGCAAATAAATGACCCATTCAGAGTCACGCTATAAATTAGTGGCGGAATTGGAAATAAAACTCAGGAGTCATGGTTTGGTGACAGCATCTTTTTAACCAATAGAGTGCATTCACTTTTCCCTAACACCGTGTGTACTATGAATGCATAAAATGAAAACAGTAGAAAAATAATGATAATAAACTTTTTCCAAAGCTGTAATTGGATTTTGTAATGTGTAGCCACACATTACAAGTCGCCAAACCTGAATTTTTTAGGCAGAAATATAAAGGATTGGGATGCAAACTTCTTTGGTCAAAGACAATGTTTTTGGTTTGTGTTTGTACAGCACCCAGTGAAAGGAAATCCCAGCCCATGGCTGATGCTCCTAAATGCTTCAGCCAAGCAAATAACAACTAAATGCAGGGTTAGTCATGTGTCTGTGAGGATAGATTTGTTGTTGGAAATAAAAATCTGCTTGCTTTTGAAAAGCTTTAAGTTTCCTGTTTTCCCCCCACAGTTTGACTGCCATCCTAAAGATTCAACTCTGCACTGAATGGAATTAGCATATTCTTTTTTCAGGTGTGATAAAGAAGTTACAGGAAGGAGAATCTCAGTTTAAACTAGCCCCATATGCATCTGCGTCAATATGCATCCCCATATGTATGTTAGGCACTTGTAATCTCAAATACTAAAATAAGTAATGTGCAATTTATTTTTTTTAGCTCTTGGAGTACATTCATGTGGCCTATGTGTGTAAGAGGCTGAACACCTAAACCACTCCTAGTCTAGACCATTAACTTGCCATTCCTCACCACGTTTTACATGTGTTTGTGCAGGTCTATCATGTGCGTGCTAGAGGTAGGCTTTTATAATATGTATGTATTCACTGACATGTCTACTAAAAAATCATGTGTACCTTTGTTAATGTGAGCACATGGGCCCATATAGTTGCACACGTACTACATGCCCTGTATGCACTGAAAGTAATATAAATGATGAGCACATCTGTATGTTTAAAAGAAACTTTGCTTTAGCCCTAGGGCCACTGTTAGCTGCGTTTATCATAACTCAAAAATAGAACAATTTCCTTTATTTATGTATTTATTTATGTACTTATTTATCTGAGTTCTGTTACTGCTTGTGCACCAGCAGCGCCTTGGCTATCAGCAAAGCTCTGGAAATAGTTTGTTAGATGATAGCAGCTGCAAAGCACTCATGAGATCATTAATCACTGAGTTTTTTAATGTTGCTCCAGTGTTGTCATGGACAATATCATATGTTAATTTCTGAGTGATGGGCAAATGCAGTTAGCTGTCACCCCACAATAAACAGAAGTCGGAGGATTTGCCAAATGGTAAATTGAAGGTAAATCAAGCATTGGCATTTAGCCATATTTTTTGCTCTGCTTCGTCTTGAAGTTATAATGATGGTTTCTATTGGCCTAGTAATCTGGTGAGTATAGATTGCATGGGCACATGAGTACCTCAGATTTCAAATCCTTCAGAAAGGAATTATTTTTCTCTGATGTAGGGCATAAGATATTAAAGAACAGTTTAGACACAGGCACCTTTTTACAGAACAGGGCTGTACAGTTTACTAATTTTTGTACTGAATTGCCAGTCTAATTTTCAGAATGCTACAGCAGAGATAGGTTTCTTTTTTAAAGTCTCCATTTAAAATGTTGTAGAAAACAATGCATCCATAGAAATGAACAAAAAAAAAAAAAGAGTAATTTCTAAGGATCTGTTAGGTTTAGTTTTTCCTATATTCAGTACGGTTTTTTTTCCTTAGGGTAAAGAGGGAGAATACAGTATCCAACCTTAGCTTCTGAAGGAATTAATGCAGAGGGTATGTTTATAACTGGAGCTGAAATCCAGACAAGACAGGAGGGTTAACCCTCTCCAGAGATAAGTGCTCCGAGGTTGTTAGTGATTACAGTGGAATGGAATCACATGTTTTAGATCTTTCTGAAAAGCTTGTAGCCCTCGCAGCCCTTTGCTCCTTGTTGGTAATTCCACACCCAAAGGTATTCTGTCTCCACAGTAGACTGTCCACAGACTGTCTGTAGCACCTACTTTCCACGGCTGTTTCCTGTGTAATTGTAAGAGATTGTCCTGTTGTTATACAATGTTTGTTCCTCTCGGGAACAAGGGCAATTATGTGATTTTTAAAACAGCTCACCAAAGCTAAGATTTAAACAATTGTAATGCTATTAAAGACCAGAGAGCCTTCAGCTTTACATGCTTTTTTTTTTTTCCCAAGGAAAAAAAAAGCCCTCTTACAAATGAACTTAACAGAAGTTTGTTTTGTTTATAAAGTTCATTAAGGAGCTTTTCTGTTTCATAAGCTAACTAAGCTATGAGGCTAAGATGAAAGGTCAGTACACTTAGCTTTGCACTGTTATAAAAGAGGAGATGAGTCGGTGTCCTACCATATTCCAGTCAGCTATGATAGATAGCAGAGGAGATTTGGGGATTATTAACTATTACATGGATTGAATGGGCTGGTAGTTTATTTCAGTGAATGGTTTTGTTTGTAAAACCATTCATCCTGATTTGGAACTCAGCTTCTAGCCCGAGTCTTGGAGAGAAGCGTTAGTGCCACCACTGCGCTGTGAGCAGCACAGGAAGGAAGCGCTTGGGCATGTGCGCCATTGCGGCTGGGACAGGTGCTCTCACCAGGTTCCTCACAAAGATAAGAAAATACAGGAATTTCTACCAGCCTCGCTACGCCAGTGGGATCTCCCCAGAGCAAAATCATTTTTACTGATTTCCTCTGTCCCCAAAACCTAGGCTTTACATCTCCTCCTGACTTTGTCAAGTGGCAAGTTTTCAGGATAAAACACAAACAGAAATTGCACAGGAGCATCATTAACCTAATGAGGTTCAAACTCTCTTGCCTTCCTTTCCTATTCTTGCTAGTGTATGGGTGTGCAGCTATTCTTGTAACTAGGTGCAACCTTCTTTTATCTAGATTTCTGTCTGTGTATTTTCACGTGAATGCCACCAGCCCTAAAATATAGGAAAGGTAGTTTCTGATAAGATCAGTTAAATAAGACATTTCTGGTTTCAGCCTTTTCTTACCAAGACGAATGAAAAAATCACCTGGGTTACTGTCTCTAAGTTGAAATGTGTTTAGAGAAAATAATACCTTTCTCCTAGTGTTGTGCTGTTTGGCATTGTATCAAGTAGAGGGCCTTGCCTGATGCTAAATTTGTGGTATACTTTGTTTGCAGCCTTGTGATCAGTGGAGTTGGAGAAGCTTTGCTTGTTTACACTGAAAGGACAGGCACATAAAGAGGAACCAGATCTCACCAGCTGGAAAAGAGCTGACTTGCAGCCTAGAGACCCTATCATGAATAAAACACAGCAGCAGAAATGAAGAAGTGCAACCAAACACAAGGAGAGAGACCTATTGTTTTTCTATTAAGAAAGAATAACTATGCTATTAATAGTGCTATTAAGAGAGCAGCATAGTTGGCAGGGTGGTTAGGAGCCTTTGCCTCAAAGCATAAGACAAACTATTTCTGATTGATGTGGTAAAGGAAAAACTGCACTGTCTCATGCTGATGGCTCTGTGTGAGAACCTCTCAGTAGCAGCTTCTTGCACAGGGAACTGAACTCAGGAAAAGCGGCATTCCCCACTGGATGCCCCCAGTTCTTTTGTTGGAAGCTGACAGCAGGTTGTGCCAAACAGTGTGAGAGCCCAGATCCTGCCATGAATTCAGGATCAGGAAGGATGGATTTTGTCTCCAACTGTTCTGTAAGCAGCAAGCTACTGCACACAGGTCTGTAGTCACGTCGACTGAACTGGCACGGTGACCGAGGCCATGGGGCTTCTGGAGATAATTCCCTTCTGGAACTGCGGTGGGTTGACAGCTTTGCAGAATGGGGAAATCAGCAATAAATCTCAATATCCGTAGTGATTGCTCTTTGTGTATTTTTTTCCTCTCCCGTTCTCTGCGATTTCTCTTGAACTCTGCAAATTTTTGGCAGCTGGAGGGGGTGGAGGGACACATACTGTTCCCAGCAGTGGTTTGTCTCTTAAATTACTGCAAGAGGCAACAAAGATTATGAACCCTGAATGAATGTCGTAAAGAGTGTACAGCAATTTATCTCAAGAGTTCTTAAAATAATTTCATTTCTCATTGCTTAATGGCTGTTAGAAATTAGTCTTGATGTATTAGTGCCTGGGAAAGCAATCTTGAGAAAGTAATATTAAATGATGAGGTGATAATATTGTGGGGAAGACCTACATGGTAAAAGGAGCTTGATAACAAATCTTCAATGCGGAGAGGGACTTGTCTCACATGACAGTAGATATCTAAAGTGTAGTCCCTTAATCTAAGTTGACAAAGTTTCCTTCATAGTCAGTGGAAGGAGAGGGGTGCCCTCAGAGAGAGGATTCTTCTTGAGTAGATTGCTGTGTTAATATGGCTGAAGGACCCTCTGGAAGTGTTCATCGCTGTAGATGGAAACTAGGTGACTAGCCTAGACAAGACACATGGCTTTTAGAAGGCTACAGTTAGCGGAGGCATATCTGCTTCAATCTAACAAATTCTACCATCTGGGTTTTAAAATATAGCTACATTTTAACTTCAAATAAAACACCACTGTTTAACAAGAAGGTAAATTTTACAAAGGACTGCAGTCAATTTCTATGACTGGAGAGTTTTGGGTAAAGATTAGTTGGTTTTCAGAAAAAAATGCTGAAGTTTTTAAAAAAGAGCATTCAGAGAAGTACTCTGGCCTGTATTGTACCTAGGCTTATCCCAATTAATCGCAAGGGGTCTGTTTGTACTGGCATGTTGTCCGTGTATGTCGGGACGTGCTCTGGCTTGAGTTTGGAGTGAGCCGTTTTCTTGCCAGGTGGTAAAACTCAGGTTTGGGAAGAAAGGACGAGAGAGGGACAAGCATGAAAGAAACATGTGCTTGAACTTGAGCCTAGTCCTGAAACCAACATGAGCCACATGGCATGGGGAGTTGAGCCCATGCCCGTGCCCAGTGAGCCAGGGCAGAGCTGGCCATGGACCCGCATGGCCCTCCCGCCTGTGAATTCAGACAATGCTGGGAGTGATGGCTGCAGCATGCTGGCTTTCCCCAGGCAACTGGCTCTGCCAGCCAGCCGTGGCAAGGTGGCAGGATCCTTGCCGTGCCAGCTTTCTGCTGATTTTGAAGTGACTGGTGACCCTGGGAGACCTCATGAAAGAGTCCCTGTGTGATAGCTGAGGTTTTGCAATCGTAGCTGGAACCTTTGCTGTGGGAAAAGCTCATCGTGTACCTCAATTCTTGCATAACTTTCAAGGGTAGGCTGCAGTCGGGTTTGGTTTTTTTTCCTTCCCCTCTCTTGGCTGTGCTGTTCATAGCAATATACCAAAACCCAGAGCACCCATTTGCTTTCTTGCTGGTGGTCTCAGCGCAAAGCCAGTGGCCAAATCAGCAGCCAGAGTTGCTGTAGCTCTTTGGTTGCAGAGGGCACGTTTGGGGCGGCTGCAGGAAGGTTGTTGGGCTGCAACAGGCATTACATTGTCTAGGCTCTGGGGGAATTCAGTCTCGGCAGTTGCTGAATTAGTATTTCCCTGCATAGTAAGTCCGCTACCTTTTCATATAACTTCACTCATGTATATATATTTTATCTAACTTCATGCAACACTGAGCTGTTTGCTTCTGCTTTCATTTTGTTGCCTTAGCGCATGTTCTTGCATTTCTAAGACTCTGCTTGATGCAAGTAAAATACTGCAGGTTTAAACTGATTGTCACATAAGCAAATCAAGGAGGCAGAGTTAACAGGCTCCTCTGTCAAACACGGCTGGGAAGAAAAGGCCCCCTCTGAACCGACTTGACCTGCTTCAGGTGAGGATGACTCCTGCGGACCAGTAGACTCCTGCTCATCAGTGTTGCTGAAGACTCGAAGCTGGGTGGAAGTGGAGCTCTGGGGCCTTCAAAATCCATCTTTTGCATATTTGGCATTGTCTCAAGGTGCTAAAGGCATGGGTTGGTTTCCTTCTTCTTCAGGCCGTGGCAGAGATGACAGCAGAGCCGGAGTCCAGCGTGGCAGTACCTGTGAGCAAAGGTCTGCTCAAGTATTGCCAACAGCGAGCCGTTGGAGAGTCAGCCCTGCTGGAGGAGGGAACAGGTTGCGGAGAGAGAGCCCTTTGGAGGCCTTCTGGCTGTTGGAACAAGCGGTGCCTTTGTCGAGGCGTGAGTGCCGGGGTGGGGATGTCAGCCTGGAAACGGTGAGCTGCAGCCCTAAGATGACATCTCAGCTGGCAGTTCAGAGCAGGCGTGCGGTATAGATCTACAGGAGGGCACCTATGGAAGACCCCGGCTCCTGTCCCACGCTGCTTTTGGGAAGGGGAGCGGCACGCGGGGGAGAAGAGACACAGAGAGGCGCTGGTTGGGCTCCCTGGTCCCGACAGCAAACAGCCCCAGGCAGGGAGGCGGTCACAGCAGAGGGGAAACGTGGGGAGGACAGGCACGTACCGGGCGATTGCGGAGGCTGGTGACTGGAGGGGATGGGGCAGAGCAAACCTCGTGATTTCTTGAGGAAGCAGCGTCCTGATCTTTAATTCAGTCCTGCATGGGAAGGAGGGATACTGCATGGTAAAAAACACACTTCAGGGTTGTTACAATGATCTTTGACGCAGGAAACCTCAGAAGGTCAAGCTTAAGATGGCTCTTGCAAGACTAGTGAATGGTTATGTTCAGTAATTTAGAGGGCAAATATGCAAAGGGTGGATTACGTATATATATAAAATTGACATTTTTTCCAGTCAGTCAAAGATACAGAGTGACAAACACACAGCTCTGAGGAAGGAGGAGTTCCTTTACGTTGCAAAGACACAATGACGCTAATTAATGCGTGAATGCAAAGCAATGGGTCTGTAGCTCAGCTGGTGGAAGAACCTCTGGTTTTATCAGTATCCCGTCATTTAAGGAACTCACTGTCTGAAGGCTTCCCAGTTCTTGGGCCATCGGCATGTGGGACTAGAGAGAGAATTCTGAGTGTGCTGGTCTTTCTGAGGGACAGCATGTCCCCAGATGCTGTCCCATCACACTGTTTTTGTATTTACTGGTTTTGATGAAACCACTCTGACAGTGATTGTCCTGAATCCTGTAACACCTTCTTGATCTTATCTTGCTTACGCTTTTATTTTCCAAATGTCTGGGGTTTTTTTCTTGCTGAAGTAATTGGTTTGGGGCAAGGCTTGTATTACCTGCTGCAGAGACGTGACTCGCGCGTGTGGCTGGCCTTCATGATAAAGAGCCTCTACTTAAAGCCAAGTGCCATGGAAAGACGACTGAAATTGTATAAAGCTGATGGATGTTGACTACAAGTGGGTTACTAAAACGCTGGCAGCCGTGATGCTGTTTCAAAATAATCTTCTGGATCTAGCGGCTGTGGCTTAGCTTTCAGCAGAAAATGTTACTAAAGGAATTAAATGAACCTGATGCTGACCACTGAAGAGATTCTGTTGTGGCTTGTTGCCGTGTGGCAGTTGTTGGCTTTGTGTTGGAAGAGAATCTATGGTCGATCTTTCAGTACCAGTTTAATACCAAAGCTGGAAATTTGGAGAGCAAATGATCTTAGCAAAAAGCAATAGGAAAAGCTTTTTTTAAAAAATTTTTTTAAAAAGCAATGGACCTATTAAAATGCTCGATTTTACTATTACTCTTTTGAACACCTATGTCTGAGTTGGTGGGTGAGTGTATGTGTATTCATGTTCTTGTTTCTCATCCTCAAACAAGAGGATCTGAAGAATTCAAGAAATGCCATGTCAACATTGGACATCTTTTGAAAAAGATGCTTTTACTAACTATTGTGGAAAAGTTAGTTGCTGGGAGCTGTACTGAGTGCTGAGGAAAGGTTTCTTCCAGCTTTGTTTTACCTCTAAGCTAAAGGAGATGGTGGGTTGAAGAAACTCTGTAGCAAATTTGTCTTGCCCGGAGCAGAAGCTGACTGAACAGCTTTCAAACAGATCATCTGCTGCTGTGAACCAGGCAACAGGCTCAGTGTGAAACTTTAATCTTGTTCCAGATGATAGACACAGGGACAGGCTCATTTTGTTTGAAAAGAAGGTGTGGGTGAGGGGAAGGAGATTGGGGGCAGGACTGAAAAAAATTGAGGCCAGATTACTTTTGTACCAGGAGGTAAAATGGGAAGAGATTTGCTTCTGAAAAATGTGTTGCTTATTCATAGGGTTTGGTTGTTTTTTTTTATTATTAGGTTCTATTACAAATCCATGTCTGTTTAGTCCCAAAAAGGAATTAGAGGAGTCCATGAAGGTTGTGTAACCATTTCCATATTAATTGCCCGGTTTGAGAAGCTTAACCCTTTTTTAACTATGCTTTGACAGTGACATTGTGTAAACCTTGATTTCTGCTAGAAAATTGACCGTTTTTTGAAAGAATGTGTCTGAAAAAATTGTGCTCTCTCTTCTTGATCACCGAGGTGGGGAATGTACCTCCTCCTTACTTTCTGGGATGGGAAGCAATCAGTGTTCTTCTACATTTTAATAAGTGTCTTGGCTTCCAGAATACGTAGAGGTAGCCACTTTGCGTGTTAAATTCTTGATTCGATGGTACACAAAATCCCTCTGAAAACCAGACTGAGAGCATGCTTAGCATATTTTGTCGTTAAGATTTGAAAACATACAGCTCAGAACTTGTTCAGTTGCCAGCTTGTTGCCTGGATAGAGAAGCCCGTATAGAGGAGAATATAGTAAAAGGGGTGCGAGCCTCCCCGAACGCTCCTGCCTGGCAATGGATGAAATCCCATAACTGCATTTGCAGACCTGACTGTAGGAGACGCTGCGTAATGTCGGGACCTGAGAATGCTCGAGCTTTTCGTCCCACCGTTTGCCATCAGCAGTCCCGCACCTTTCATGACTCCCCACGAACATCATCTCGAGAGGGAGGCAAACTTGCACTTTTACAGATGAGGCTGGTGAAGAGGTGGTTGCTCCACCCGAAGAGTTGTGTTGGTTCAAGTACCTGAGGGTCAGTACACCTTGGGAAGCAGACGAAAGGCCCATTTTCCTGTGGGAATTTGATCCTTGTTGACACTTGAACTTCTGATTTCTGCACCCCTTGCCGATGAGGAAAGCTGGTGCACCAACAAGTTTGTTTATGCTGGAGTTGCAGGCGCCCAGCTGCCTTGCGATACCATGTAAGAACAACGCCTGCCTGCGGCAAGCTGGCTGAATAGAACAGGCCTCCAGCACAGCCCCTTCGAAACTGATAAGGGGAAGGGTTGATGTTATTGGGAGGAGATGGATATTAGGCAATGAAGATGGAAAGGAAAGTTGGAGAGCTATGAACGCCATTTGCCGTGCCTAAGCGCAGGAGTATCGCTAACACCAGACAGATTAACAAGAGGGTTAAAGTTTCTGCTAAGAGGACTATGGTTCAGGCATGAAGTCGCTGTTGAGCCGAAATGCTTTGGAGATTTGTGAATGCCCACTGTCAGAACTACGCTGCTGCAATTAGCAGTCACATCGCATGAGCAGAAAGCATTGGTTGACTGGGGTGGGAAACGCCACAAGGCAAGTATTTCTCAGACCTTCCTTTGAAAGCTGCAGAGGCTAAGCCAATCTGGCTAATCGTCCCCTCTAGCCCTGGCTGGAAACGGGAACCAAAAAGGATTTTTGCTGTTTATCTGTCACACACCTTCTGGAACATCGAGGGATGAGCTCTGGCTTCAAAGAAGGCATGGAGAACTTCTCTCAAGGAGTCACCTCTCCCTCACTGGTGCCCGAAAATCAGTCTTGTTCTTTGCCTTCTCAGGGGGAGGTGTCCCTGTGCCTCAAGATAGGTTCACAAGTTCGCAAATGAAGTTCATTCACGTTAGAGCAGTCAGAATAAATTTTTAATTGAGATCCTCCCTCCCCATAAGTCTGCAACCCCGTGGGCAGTCCGATGCCAGCAAAAAGATTATCACCACGTTGCCCAGGGGTGCTCAGCAGCTCTCTGCGTGATCAGCCTTACAGCCAGTTTCTTCATTTAAGCTGAATGACGGAAGTGCCAAGGCCATTTCAGTGTCACTGGAGATGAAGCCAGAGGTAAAGTTGTATGTGGCTCTGCAGGCATTGCCCTGGATCTCACTTGCCAGCAGTGGAATGACCCGGTCTACTTCTGTAGCAAAGCAGCAGTTAGTGGAGAACACCCCAGCAGCTGCAGTGTACGAAAGAGACACAATACATTTTAGCAGGCAGAAGAAAACAGCATCCAAGTTCTTCTCTTTGCCATCCTGCTTCTGGCTGTCCCATGGCCAAAGACTGAGATCTGCAAATCGCTCCAGCGATGGCGGCTCAGGAAATGCAGCTGAACTTTCTTTCAAACGTCATGCTCCTTCAGGGCGAAGTTAATTGCTTTCTCTCACTTAGTGTCTCCAGTTATATTCAAAGAATTAGGATGTAGGATCGACACAGAAGCTAAAAATTTCAGCGAGCCAGCTTTTATTTCTTTGTTATTCTTGTCTGCTCCTACTGTCTTCAGCATGGGTGCTCCTTGGGCTTATTACTGATGATGAATAAGAACAGACTGTGTGGAGATTAACACAGATGGTTGTAGCCTCAAGACTTCATGAGCTGTAACCAAAGAAAATAAATCTCTACTTTCAAGGCGAGCCTTACACAACAGAATTTCATGTGGCTCAGCTGTATTCAAAGTGGAATATTAAAATTGCTGAGCAAAGAATTGAATGTCTCGTGTTGTGAATAGCCGTGTTGTACGGGTAAGTTGCTTACCGCAGCCTCTCAGATGGAAAAAAACTCAACTGTATTGTTTTCTTTTGGTTTAAAACAAACAAACAAACCCATAAAACAAACCCTCTGTGATTCAGAAATCTTTGGAGAAAAGCAGTGTAGTTCACCAGAGCAAATGCTGAATTGTGAAGGCAGTGCCACTGAAAATTTTGACAGAGGAGCCCTTAACCTCCTGCTGCAGAAATTGTTGTAAAAGCTGGAAAATAACTTCCCCTTTCCCTTCCAAATCTGACTCGTGTTTTTTACTCTTCTTGTTTCTGAAAATGTGACACAAGGGTATCATTCTGGTTCAAACTCCTCTTTGAAACCATGGAAAGTCAGTTTTAAAGGAGTAAATGCAGTGGAAAACTGCCGAGACAATGGTATAAACTCCGGCTGCCAGTGTCTGGGGCTCCAGCAGCTCATGGGAAAAGTTTTCTAGACTAGCAGAAACTTGGGTCGGTTACCGTGGTCTGCATTATGGGTTAATAAACCACACCTTCTTTTAAACTGATGCAAATTAAATCTGCTTATCAATCAATCGTGATACTCTCTTCACTTTGTATGGGCTTCAGGCTAGATACAGCTCCCTTAAACAGATGGTTGTGCTGATGGGAATGTCTTAGGCTGTGATTCCCATGTTTCCTACAGGAAAGATGGGGAGGGACTCTTTGTCAGAGAGCGTAGCGATAGGACAAGGGGTAATGGTTTTAAACTGAAAGAGGGGAGATTTAGATTAGATATCAGGAAGAAATTCTTTACTGTGAGGGTGGTGAGGCACTGGAACAGGTTGCCCAGAGAAGCTGTGGATGCCCCATCCCTGGAAGTGTTCAAGGCCAGGTTGGATGGGGCTTTGAGCAGCCTGGTCTAGTGGGAGGTGTCCCTGCCCATGGCAGGGGGGTTAGAACTAGATGATCTTTAAGGTCCCTTCCAACCCAAACATTCTACGATTCTATGACTTGAGCTAGGACAAAAATAATAGAATATTATATTGCACCAGCTCCCAGTTCACTCAATTGTTTCATCCAAAGGTAAAGACTTGAAGGGGTTTGCAAGTGTTTATGTTTTTTAGGGAAAGGAGAGAAGTACGCGTACTCTTAAAGAGCTGATGTCTTTCATGTTGGTTTCTCTGAGAGACTCATGAGCTCACTTCATGACAAATTCTTTCATGGGCTGGAGATTCAGCTATCTTGCCTTAATAGGAAGGTACAAAGTACTTCGAAATATTTTTGACCACTCCAAAAATATATTCCTGCTATAGAATTATATCATCATTTTCCACGTGATAGTTTAAAAACAAACAATAAAGCAAGCCCATGGCATGAGATTTCAGCTGGAGCATTCTTTAAGGTTTTGGAATTTTGGAGGGGGTTTTTTTGGTGTAGAATCCATTAAGTTTCCATGTCATCATACTGATTTCATCTCCTCTTATATTCTATAGTAGTTGTATATAAATAACCATAGTAACAGTTATGCTAAAAATAAGTTTTTCTTTTACTTCATTGCTACACTGTTAACTGCAAAAAAAAAAAGCGTATATGAGAACAATATTGTTATTAAATCAATCAATATGTTTAAGAGCAGCAATTCTGCTTGTTTTTACAGCTTTTTATTTATCTATTTTTCCCCTTAAGAATCCCATTGCTAGGATCCAGGCTCAGTTGCACTTGGAAAAGTCTGTTCACTGATTTACTGGCTTCTACTCTGTGGACAGCAGCACCCCAGGCGTAGATGGGTTCCCGTGTGCCCTGATGGGCTTCTCCAATGTCTGTTCAGGTCTTCAGTGACTTCCCCCCTCTGCTCAGCTGCTTATTTGAATGAAATCGCAGAATGATGTGCCCGAGACTCCCAGCACTTTCTCAAACCTAGTGATGAGTACAAAAGTGAGCAGGGGAGGCCCAAGTATCATCAGATATGTCTCAGATCTCGAAGAAATTAAGGAGACAATAACTTGGATGGTTAGCAAGTTTAACGTCACAGTGATAGATGTCCTCTCGTATGCATTCAAAACATCAATTTTGCCAAGTGTCTGAACTTCCTCCTGGTGAGGAATATCTCGATTTCTCAGCCCTGTGGCCTTGAAGACTTTCATGCTACTCTCCTTTATGTTTCTAACTAACAAGCTGCTTTGGGTCACAGACTGCCATTTCTTTAATATTTGTCCATAATAATTGTGCTGCCACCATCAATTAAATTCACCAGATATTTTTCTTCCTGATCCCCTGCAGCTTTAATCTGAAACTTTCCATTTTCCTGTCCATGGACACCACCACAGCCTGAACAGAGTCCAATTTTCCATTAATGGACACAGCAGGCTTTTAAAATAAATCGGACGAAGGGTGGAGCCTGCAGCTCCGGATGCGCCGTGTGAAAGAGTCAGCCAGACCCAACTCCCAGTCCTGCACCAGCTTCTTTCTGCTTATCTTTGCCTCTATTGAAATAATAACAGGTGAACCAAAAGCAAAAAAACTCCTCAACAGTAAACACCTGAACAGCAGCAGTTAAGCGAAAAGCACCTACCAAGGAATAGAAGAGGAAACAGGATCTGACAGTTCTTAATCCATCTACATGATCCATAACTTAAACTGTGATACCTGAAATGTTCCTTAGAGAGTGCATCTGAATGGAATGCCTCGTCTGCTCCACCGACTGGGAGAGGTCTAACTCAGCCTGGTATTTCTCAGGTTAGAGGAAATGAAAGACCTTCTCGCTCTCTACAACTATCTGAAAGGAGGTTGTAGCGAGGTGGGGGTCGGTCTCTTCTCCCAAGTAACAGGCAATAGGAGAAGAGGAAACGACCTCAAGTTGCACCAGGGGAGGTTTAGATTGGATATTAGGAAAAATTTTTACACTGAAAGGGTTATCAAGCATTGGAACAGGCTGCCCAGGGACGTGGTTGAGGCACCATCCCTGGAGGTATTTAAAAGACAGGTAGACAGAGTGCTTAGAGATATGGTTTAGTGATAGTTTTTGTCAAAGTTAGGTTGACGGTTGGACTAGATGATCTGTAAGGTCCCTTCCAACCTAGGCAATTCTATGATTGGGTACTGGACAAAAAAAAGTAGTTTTTTCTTCTATGTAAGTTGTTGTCTTAATTCAACTCCAATCTGCACAGAAATAACACGAGATACAGGGCACCCTGGAAGGTGGATGACAGCTTGTGGAGACTTCAATTCAGAAAACATTAATGAACCTCTCGGGCTGTCACGGGAGATGAGCACTTTGCAGTTCTGGTGTTGGCTGTGTGTACGTTGTAATCTTTGCCCCACAGAAGTACCCCAGATGCTGATTGGCGTCCAGTCTCTGCTGCTCACTGGAGGACGTTACAAGATAGCTGGGAGGATGTCACTCTGGAAGAAAGCATCAAATACAGAGCTTTCAAAAGCACTCAGTGCTTTTGAAAGATGTGCAGTTAAATGCCCTGGGATTGCTTATAAGCTTGAGTTGGTCTAGTTTTGGCTAGAGGAAGTGCTCACAAGTAGAAGGGACTGAGATTGGAACAACCTAGTGATGTTTGGAAATGTGTTGGACTTTGTCCATCTGAAATGTCTAAATCCACGCTTAGTTGTTTCATTAAAATGCTTGTGCTCCACAAGGAGCTACAATGCAGTTAGTTCGTGGGTTGCATCATGGGAGGTCAGAGCACGGACGTCGTGCTCTTTGAACAGCTCACTTTTGGCCTTGAATGCAGAAGGAAGGTTGCTAATGATTACATTTCAGTCATGCTGTTCAGCACCCTTTTAGTCCTCCCACAGCTGGTGGGAGAAGAGAGATCACAGAATCACAGAATGGTAGGGGTTGGAAGGGACCTCTGGAGATCATCTAGTCCAAGCCCCCTGCCAGAGCAGGGTCACCTAGAGCAGGTTGCACAGGAACGCGTCCAGGCAGGTTTTGAATGTCTCCAGAGATCTTCTTCTTAAGAAGAGATGAAGATGAAGATGAGCGTGTAGTCATTGCTTCAATTCTCCTTTCTTTAGGTGGGCATGTCTTTAACATGCCCAAGGTCTCCCCTTTTCCTCTAGGGATGCTCATGTGGACAAATGTGGCGATGGCTCCTTGCATCCCTTCTTGCCGGTGCTGTAGGTTTCCTTTCCAAGGAAAGCGGAGTGGGTGGTGGGTCGGTGCAGACAGTTCTTACCCCAACGTGCAACCAGGAGGTAGCCAATGTACACAGGTGGGAACCTGGCCCACCGCTTGCTTCTGCCCTGCACTGAGGATGGAGCTAATAACTTTCCCAATTAAAAAGGACTATGAGGAAAGGCTGTGAGAGCTGGGACTCTTCAGCCTGGAGAAGAGAAGGCTGAGGGGAGACCTTATGAATGTTTACAAGTGTCTAAAGGGTGGGTTTAAGGAGGATGGGGACAGGCTCTTTTCAGTGGTTCCCAGTAACAGGACGAGGGGTAACGGGCACAAGCTGGAACACAGGAAGTTCCGATCAAATATGAGGAAAAACTTCTTTACGGTGAGGGTGACAGAGCACTGGAACCGGCTGCCCCGGGAGGTTGTGGAGTCCCCTTCTCTGGAGACTTTCAAGCCCCGTCTGGATGCAGTCCTGAGTAATGTGCTCTAGGCAATCCTGCTTTAGCAGGGGAGTTGGACTAGATGATCTCTAGAGGTCCCTTCCAACTCTGAAATTCCGTGATTCCGTGATTCTGTGACTGCACGTGGCAGTTTAATCGACAGGAGCCGGTTGCCTCGCAGGCTGTGCTCCCACCCACAGAAGCGGGAGGACACAAGGAGGGTGTCTGGGGTTCAGGCCTCTAGTTAGGGGTGTTCATACGAGCATCGTTCTGCAGGGACATCCAGCTGCCAGCAAGCGGGGAGGGACATGGGAAATAGCATGGTCTAGACCATTAATCCAACTCGGATGGTAACAAATCAGTCATTTTTGCTCTGAGTGGGATGACAGCAGTTTAGAAATAAAAGCCTTTTATCCATCTTTTTAAACCTTTACACCTACTCTGTTTCTACATTAGGTTTTTTTAGCAATAAAAAAATACAATTGGGCTTCTTTGGTTGCCAGCAGAAAACACGGCTGGAAATCACAGATTCCCATTGTTTTTTGCTTATTTATAATTTCACGAACGGTTCCTCCCTCCCTCGCGCGGTGTGTCGGGCCGTTCAGCTCTGCAATTCTTCTGAGTCTATTCCCGGTGCCTTATCTCCCCTCCCCATCCAAAGCGGCTGCTTAGTCAAGGCAATATCAAAACGTGGAAGGGTGGAGGAGGCCGTCACGAGTGTGTGGCTTTACCAGGCGGGGACGGCCACCTGAGCTCCTTGCAAGGGGAGAGCAGACCAGCACGTAACGTGTCTCTTGCGCTTACCATTTGGTAAGCTCGCTTTTTTTTTTCCCCCCTATGAATATGTTGAGATGTGCCATCTTACCTGCTTTTGTATTTTAATTTGTGTGTATGTGATGATTGGCTGAGTGTAAGAGAAAGAGCTGAGACCTGTGCGCTCCCGGGGGTTCCTCATGTGCGAACGGATGGGGCAGAAATTCAGGGACAAGTATGGGGACCCTTTTGCCTTCTGGTGTGAGAGACTAAAAGTGGATGCTGCCACTGCCATTCTCGTGCTGTGACACGATGCCTTTGTCCTTTGTAAAAACCCAGCAGAGTGCAGCCATGCGGGCAACGTAAATTATTGGTGTGGCAACAGAGGAGAAACAGGTGGCTTGAAGTAGTCTAGATGTCTCCAAACCTTTCCTTGCTGTAAGGCTTCAGCCTCTACAGCTGCTGAAGAAAAGCTTGTCTAAAGCTTAGTCTCAAAACTGAAAGAAAATCCCAATATTCTCTCTTCTAAATCAATGAACAGTATCCATTCCTGGTAAACCAGTCTCTGTTAGTGAACACAGGGGATTTAATACTGGTTTGTAAACAAACCCTTCTGCCTCTTCATCCTTTTGGTCTCCCAGTCAACTCTCGAAGTAAAAACCCTCCAGCTGCTGGTAGAGGGAAGCAACGGGGAAGAGGGAAACTTGCCCTTCGTGTCTGTATGTGCTGGGAAGGAACGGACAGACGAATACAAAGGCTAGCTCTGTGTGCTGGCGAATTAAAAATGAGGGAAGTTTAGGCCTTGTGTCAGTGGTTCTGAAAACCTGGCTTACATAGCTTCTTCCCTGATGGACATACCCATTGATGTTAGCCAAGACAACGCTTCACTGCGCTTGGAAGCTCTTGGAAGAGGATTATTTTTTTGCCTCTCCTTTCTCCTTTTAGTGTCTTGTCTAAGTAAATGCTGCTAAGAATATCTACTGCTGCTGAGGACCCCCTGTCCCAGAGTTCCCACAGGGGAAAGATTTCAGTTTCAAGTTAGATGTCAATACTGACATGAGTTCAAAACATTATAAATTAGTCACCAGTGAAGTTTGACTGCAAACTGGAAGGCTGCTTCTGGTTTGAGGAATCAAGTCCTGGAGCAACTGTTTAAACAGCATAGCAGAGGCAAGGGTCCTAGCTGGTTTGAGATGATCACGGAATCACGGAATCTTCAGAGTTGGAAGGGACCTCTAGAGATCGCCTAGTCCAACTCCCCCGCTAAAGCAGGATTGCCTAGAGCACATTACTCAGGACTGCATCCAGACGGGGCTTGAAAGTCTCCAGAGAAGGGGACTCCACAACCTCCCTGGGCAGCCTGTTCCAGTGCTCTGTCACCCTCACCGTAAAGAAGTTTTTCCTCATATTTGATCGGAACTTCCTGTGTTCCAGCTTGTGCCCGTTACCCCTCGTCCTGTTACTGGGAACCACTGAAAAGAGCCTGTCCCCCTCCTCCTTAAACCCACCCTTTAGACACTTGTAAACATTCATAAGGTCTCCCCTCAGCCTTCTCTTCTCCAGGCTGAAGAGTCCCAGCTCTCTCAGCCTTTCCTCATAAGGGAGATGCTCTGATCCCTCAGTCATCTTTGTTGCCCTGTGCTGGACTCCAGTAGTTCCCTGTCTCTCTTGAACTGGGGAGCCCAGAACTGGCCACAGTATTCCAGTTGTGGCCTCACCAGTGCAGAGGTGCATAATGCTCAGCAAGATTACGGAAAGGGATGTGTGACAGGCTAGAGGAGTGCCTAGAAAGGGAAAATTAACCTATGATGGTGGCCAGCATTTAGCTCTTGCTAAGGGAAGGAAGCATTTGCTCTTCTAAGGGAAGGAAGCGTTTGCTCTTCTAAGGGAAGGAAGCGTTTGCTCTTTAAGTCAGCGGCACCTTCTTGGTCCCTCCCGCCTTGCTTCGAAAGTATACAGGCCCTCTTCCAGGATCCCAGTTCCTGCTCTTTCCCAGCAGCACACGATAACCATTGCTTCTTCTCTCACCATTGGTCCTGGAATTTGCTGTTGGGGTCTGGGCAAGGGTTGTTTTTTTTTTGTTTATAGTGACTTGAAATCTCTCCTCTGAGCTCATCGGGACCAGGCTGCGGCAGGGAGCCTCTGGCTGTTTGGGCTCACACTGAAGTTGGTGGGAAGGAACAAGGTTCAGGATTTCAGAAGGGCGTTTTTGCTTGTCTGCAACTTTCTTTGAAGGGATGCACCTGAGGTTTTCTTTTTCCTCTCCCCCCCCACCCCAACTCTTCACTACAAAGTTTAAAATGGAAGATGAACAAATTAAGCTGCAATCTGCCTCCCACACTCCTTCCCCTCCCTTCCAAAGGTTCAGCCTGCGACAGATTTCAGTCTCCACTAGTGATGTTGGCATTGTTGCTGCGATGGCTCAGCCTCTCACCTCGCTAAACTACTTTTACCTTTTTTTTTATTGAAAAAAAAGTTTAACTTGGGGCCTGGTGCCAAAATCCTTTAGCGTCGTGGGAAGGTTTTATCATCTCCTCACAAACTACTGCTCACTGCTTCCAGGGAAGGCTTAATGCTGTGGGCTCTGTGTTTTAGGAAGCTGGAGCAATTAGCTGAAGTTATATCATTTAAAGACTTCACAGACTATCCCAAAGAAGCCATTGCCTGTTAGTGAGTAGTTCTAGAAAATGATTAGTAAAGCCTATTTCTGTACATGTGTATGTTCTGGGGTTTGTGTAAACCCAGCTCTGTTTGTATAGCCACAAATAGGATTTACAGCCGCGGGTCTCTGGAAAACCCAGACAGCGATGGGTGGAGGTAGGGAGCCAAACCTTTCACATAACTTTATTAATGTGGAATGAAAATGCACAATAAATGGGTGTTCTTTGGTGAGACCACCTAGATAGGTGTTGGATTTGGGGGGGGGTCATAGGTGGAAAAAGACAGCTTGAATGTCAATAGGTGGTGGATAATTGGGTGTGTGCGCGCATGAATGTCCCAAACTGAACTTTCAACCTCCCAAACAGAAGCATCTGCTAGTGATCTACAGCTGGTTCGGGGGCCAGTTGTAAATTTTACTACCACCTGGATTAAACCAAAGTGGTGTACCCCAAATTCTCCAGTGAACAAAAGGTCGTGACCCACGGGCAATGCTGAGGAGCCCGCTTGTGCCTCGTCCTTCACACCGACGCTTTGGACTGGGAGAACCAGGGCCTGGCAGCTACAGGAGCAGGAGCTGGCGAAGGGCTGAAAAAAACCCACCAAACAAACCCAAAACAATGGTCTGTGAAAAAGAAGATTAAGATCTGAGCTGGAGGAAGATCCTGGAAGTGAGGGCTCTGCAGGGAGATGAATGCCAGGAGACGGTGCGGGCCCTCGGGCAATCCCACCACTGGCTTCTTAATAAGCAGCTTTATGTCCCAGAGGACGACAAAACCAAAACCATTTGACACACACAGATGAGTGAACACAATAATTTTACATACCATCGCTGGTGGAAAAGAGTCTGGGTTTTTCAATTTTTTTTTAGAATTTTATTTACTTTTTTAGAAAAGGAATAAACTCTGCATGGTAGAGTGTACGGTATATAATTTCAAAACAGAACAAGTGATATGGAATGGATTATTTTCCCAAACTATTCAAAGTTGAACCTAAAATCATTTGTAAATCAACACTCATCACCATGTAAGACAAAGGCAAACAATCAACATGGTTTTTTTGTTTGGTACAGATTTCCTCTACCACTTCAGCCTGAATTTTCCCAGGGTTGGGGAGAAAAAGGGGGGCAAATCCTGCCCGTTGTCCTAACCATAATTGTACTGACCAAGCTTTGTGCTCTGAAATCTAGCATCATATGGCTTTATATGCGTTCCTAAGTGAACAGTGCAACATCATCACCACCTTAAGTGTTTATTCCACATTCAAACTGTAACTGAACATCACCCCGAAACCCTTTCCCGCCCCCAAAACAACAACGATGACGAGAACAACAACGAAAAGCAGAAAGTCTCCAGCGATCAGATTTCATCCCAGAAATCTGTGTAAACTGTAGATCAGGGTTGGGTAGCAGCACAGAAGACAAAAGATGTGACAGCGTGATTCAATAGCGTCTCTAAAGACTACTGTAAGACTGTCATTCTTTAGTCTGCATCTTGCAATCACAATTTGCTTTTTCCCTGCAATACTATAAAGCAACATTAAAAAAAAAAAAAATCAGACTCGAAAGCAAAAGGTAGAAGCCTTTACGGAAAGGTAAAGCTTCTGCTTAGCCTTGAGTGGTCGCTATTAGAAACAGATCTCTGCCATCAGAAGCAAATCTTGAACGTATATACACAATTTCGGTGGGATGGGATGCAGCCGAGGATGGAAGCCCTCCTGGCAACCCTGCAGACCGTTTTGGCTTGTAGGTCAACACCACACTGCTGTTTGGGGTTAAATAAACCGGGAGGGCAGCCGTAGGCGTTAGGTGCGCTCCAGGTTATTGGCTCCTCTGTTCCTTGGCTGCATGGGGGCCGGGAGGAGGAGGAGGAGGAGGAGGAGGAGGAGGAAGAGGGAGCAGAAGTGCTGGCGAGGGCCCCCTCCGCTCGCCCTGCAGCCGGACTGGACGGGTGATGTGTGGGTTGCAGAGACAGGGGGCGTTGCACCGGGGAGGTAAGTGCACGCTTTTTTCTTTACCCCCTCCTCCCCGATCCTGTTGGAATGTGCCTAATCAGTAATTAGGTAAGTATTAATAATAACAACTGTAAGCTAGTGTAGTCGCCCTCCCCCTTAAAATGGAGGGAGAGCAACAGCATCAAACAAGTTCCCCTTTGTCCTGACATGTGCATCCTTTCCGGATCCTACAGAGCAATCATACGCAGGCGTTTTTCATACTAGCATTTAAAGGAATCAAAGCTGGTAGAGAAACTGGATGTTTCCTGGCCTTACTGAAGGAAATAATAAAACTGATTAAACTAGGAGCGAAAGAAAATAAGCGTTAGTGTGTTTACATCCTCTGGTATGTCCCACTTCTCTACGTTCTGCTCACAAGCCCTTTCCATACTCTGAGCACGCACTCCCAAACTTAAGAGAGGTAAGGCTTCAGCTAAAATCTCAATGCTTGAGATTTTAATTTATTTTTTTTAAGCAAATACCGTAACTGTAAGTATTTAACTTTACCGGATCCGTGTGGGGCATGTCGAGGGCAAGGCTTGTTAAGTGAACCAGCACAGAAGAAGACTGGACAGGGGTGTAATCTCACGGGATAACAACAACTGAACGACGTCCGTAAGCATGGCGCTAGCTTAGTGTGCATGGAGCATCGGGGAGCTTGGGATGAAACCCTCCGGCTTTCTGGGTGTCCAGTCAGAACCAGGGAAGCTGCGAGAAGTTTTATTGTAAAACTCCAGTACTGAAATGTCTAAAGGAACTGGACCTTTAACTTCAATGGGCACTGATTTTAGGTTTTGCACAGTCGATTCTGGTTAAAGACCCAAACCTTTAACGATAGCTGATGCCCCTGCTGTTGGAGCCTTAAGACACCTGTTACACTGCTGAGCCCTACTCTTTTTTTTTTTGTTTGTTTGTTTTTTTTTAATAAAACACTGTTTTAAGATACAGCACAATAAATGTGCTTATTACGCACTCTAACATAGAGCACAGAAATACAACACTACAGAGTGCAAGTCTAACCATCTCCACAGTGGGAAAAGTGCGAAGGTTAAAAATATGCATGTGGCTTAACACAAGATATTTTTAAAAAACATGACATGGAAATCTCATACGAATGCTTTCATCTTTATCACAAACATGACTGAAAACTCAAGGTCAGTTGCTGATCCTTCTCTCGTAGCAGTAGTAGTAGTAGTGTAATCCTTTCAAAAGTACAATGTTGGAAAGATCAGAGAATAAAAAAAAAACCCAAGTGTCCAAAAAATGATCCCATTTACCACTTTTCCAGTAGTTATGTTTTTCAAGAAGTAAACACGTAAGGTCACCTTGATCTTCGCCATCGGTAACTGATACGCTCGGAACCATCTAAGCCAACCACCCGCACTGAGATCAGTTCGGTGTCGCACACGCACACGCACACGGCTACACACACAAACACCCCACAGGAAAAAAGTGCACTTTCAATTGCTGATACAAAAATAGATTGGCACATTCTTTTTTTTTTTTTTGACACAGTGAAGATATCCTCTTTAAAAGCTTTTTCACGGTAAGGAGTCCTCTCGGAAGTTGCAGCAGGTCTGTAGAAAAAGCGCTATGAGAATGCACTCACGTGGGCTTCCAGGGTTTGTGTGATGGAGAGAGGGGTGGTCACGGAGGCTGCCCTTCAAGTTTTTGCCTACTTTTATAGCTGTAGTCCCCACAGGTAGGGTCAGTCGCCACCCAGTTTCAGCACGTTAACCATTTACCAACAGCTCAGTCCTCACCTGCTTTGAGAAAGTACCGACACGTAAATTTGTCAAAGCTGAGAGTCTTAACGTCGATGCGGTGTTTCCTATACGTTGCCAGAAAAACTGCTTTGGGGAGAGAGAGAGAGTGAAGTGTTAGGAGTCTGATTTTGCATTTCCAGTAGTAACCGCGGCTCAGGAGAGCCAAGTGGGAACAGTCGGGAGCCCCTTCCCCGCAGGGCAGCCAGCGCTAGGAGTTCTGCACCAAGCGTCTGTAGTGCGGCATCACTTCGTGCTCGGGAAGGTGGAGAGCAAACTCCAAGGCCACCAGCACCGGGAACTCGAAGGCGATCAGCTCGCGCCTGTTCAGCCGGAACTTCTCTTCCAGTTTCTGCAACGACAGCCGAGGGGGAAAATAAATAAATAAAAAGTCTTTGTGAATGATGGTTTGACTTTCTCGTGCTTTCTTACAGATGACGTTATTCAAAACACGCATGCTGCTGTCCTTAAACCTCTGCCCTGCTGGACTTGCACGGCTCTGGGTTTAGAAAAGGAGAGCAGGATGAACTGGATGCACCGATTCCTTGCTGTGAAGGTGAACTCAGCCAGCCCAGCCAGCCAGGCTATTTCTGACATGTTTGTCATTTTGCTCATTCCATCTCCAGCAGATACATCTTCTAATGATCACAGAGATTACCACTGCAGGAAGAGGAAAATCCAGGCTTCAAGCAAACACCAGAATCACTGGTGTAATGGGAGACGTGCGTCTCGTAACTGCCCACAAACTTCCTCCGCTGCTTGAAATCACTAATTTTCCTCTCAGCATTAGAGTGTGTTACAACACCCTATTGGGGAAATTATTTCTGCTACAATTAGATACATTTCATCTTAACACCTCAGAGGCAGAAGGGGTCATCTCCAACAACCGTAAGAACAGCGAGTAACAGAAACTACCATCCTCAAGGGGGATGAGATGTGTTTCATAGTTTGCTTTCTGCTGTAATGTACTAACCCTCCCATCTGCCCTGCTGTTTTCACTGGATTTGGATGCTACAAGTAGGCAACCAGCTGTTCAGGGATATTTCCCCCCCACTCACCCCGCCATCCTCTTATGATCTCCCTGGCTACTTCTCAGCCCACTGGGACTACTAAAAAGTTCAATATGTCTTAAGGATGGACCGAAGCTTCAGGATAGCAAGAGAGGCCAGATTTTCCAACTCCCACCGGGTTGATTTTTTTTCTGGTTATTTGGAGGGCCTTCTAACAAACTGACTGTCCACCCAGCTCTGTGACTGTGGCAGAAGGGCATGAGTCCACAGTTCTGCCCCCCAACCAAATTTCCATGTCTCTTGAACTAAGTGAGCTGGTTGTAGCCAAGCACCCAGTTACCTGCCCTAACTTTCTGTATCGGTAAATCAGATTGGTATCTTGGTGCTTGCAAATGGACCATGGAACAACACTCCTTTCTGTTAACTCTTTCATAAGGAGCAGGTGGAAGACCAAACACCTCCCTCTACAAAAAAAAAAACCAGCTGGGCTGAGGTGTTCTAATGGGAACACTTCTTTAGCTTTTCTTGCCCAAAAGCTGAACTTGACGAAAGAAGTACAAACTTTGTAGTCTATTAGACTCCCTCTGAAATCACTGTCTGCATTTACCTCTCACAGGAGAGTCCTGATTGACGCTCTTGAAAACACAATTAAAAGCAAAACGAATTTCCTGAGGTTTAACTTTTGACTTGTATTGAGAGAATGGTGGTCAGATACCTCTCAGACCTCACAGTATCTGACACCAGGGTCTTCAATCACATCAAATGAGCTTGACATTGATCACTGCTACTGCCACATAAATGTGTAACAAAAACAAAAAAGCAGCATTTAGCTGGCTGTACAGCTGGAAACCTAGATGAGAGGGTGACTACTGACAAGCAGGCTTGCATAGACCACACGCTGGCACTTCATGTAGAAGGAACACTGGAAACCTATGGATACGTACATCTATAAGATGCTTGACTTCATGTTTTCTGAGGTCACTGCCAATTTTGGCTGCTAAAAGAACACAGGCTCCAGCACAAAGCTTTCTATTCTGCTTGTTCAGCTTCCCCTTGAGAGCGAGCTTCTCAAAGTAGACAAAGGCCATGGCCACTGTAGGCTCTTCAAAACCACATTCTTCTTGAGCAAGTTTGCGCATTTCTCTCTTCAAGCTGAGTAAAGAGACCAGAAAAGTATGCTGTGAACTGCGTTTTGAAGCATTCCTCATTTCACCCTAAGAGACATCCTTTCAGAGATTCCCACTTAAGCCAAATGGAGGGGAAAAGGAAAACGTAATTTACGTTAATTACGTTACGTTAATTGCTCTGTTTTGGGGACATTTCATGGCACACTTTGACCTCACCCTTCCCCCTCACTGCCCCCAACAGATAGTTGTGTAAAACTATAAAAGCAACTGAAAAGCTTTGACATTTTTAGTAACAATATTTCATCAGGGGTCTTAAGGTGCATACACTTTATTTAGTAACACCAGCTTGATTGCTTGTGCTCTATGTGCTATTATATATATGTATATATGTATATATATGTGTGTATATATATATATATGTTGCTACTGGTTATGGTTGGTCAAATCCAAACCAACAGTCTTTCCATGTACTGCAGTATTGTCTGGTTACAGAGCAACGCGACGTGGTATCCTTCTGGCCACTTCAGTCAAATTAAATTATCAGTACTTCAGTGAAGCAATATGTCTAGCCTGCCACACTGGAAAGAGTGATGAAATACTACAACTTTGCCGTGAAGCTGACCACTTGTTTCCCTTCTGGCCATGCTCTCTGGACAAGGCACAAAAGTCAGCATTTTTCTTTCCTCAGTCTCTTTTTAAGCTAAGTGCCATGAGCTTAGAGACTCTGTTGTGTTATTTTTATGGCTATTTTCGTATAGTGCGTGCCCAGCTCGCATCCTCATCCCGTTAGATGCCACGTTTGACACCTGACCGGTGTGTGTTTGTACATTCTCCTACCTTGTTTACTCAGACCGCTAATCAAAGCAATGGTCTGGCTTATCCTGCACCTCTGCCGGTCACTGCTCCTGGAAGATCAACCAGTGCTGTCCTTCCCCTCGTGTACAGCAGCAATTGCACTGAAACCTGAGACAGCTGCACCACACTGCAGCCTTTCCACGCTTCGCAACGTACCTTCTTATTTTACTGAGCGTTAACTTGATGTGAGGGAACTTCTCCTTAAAGGTCTCATTCATGTCCTTCTTGAGATCCGATGGCTTCACGTAGTCTATGACTGTGGTCTGTAACACACGGTCAAGAGAGAATTGCTCTTTTAGTTTGTAACAAACACGATCACTTAAATTTCCAAAAGCAAGGAATAACAAACAAATGCCAGTCAATCCCAACGCTTTCAGGAGAGGGGAAAATTCAGTTTGAATTAAGGCAACAATTTGTTTGTGACTGCTCTGTCAGAACAAGTCACCTGAAATCTGTGACGACTGTTTAGCACGTGCCCTGAACAACACAGACCTTATTAGGATCCTCCAAGTATCGCTGAAAGTGAGTTTAAGCTAAATGTGGGCGGATAAAACCTAGCTGAGAAGTCTTGTTAAACCAAAAAAAAAAATCATCACAGTAACTGATTTGATGCCCAGATTTTGGGTGCATATCTCCATGCGGTTCTGAGATATATTGTGAGTTTCTCTCAAATTGATTCCTCAAAGGAATCGCTGGTACAAATTCTTGACTGCCATAGCATACGTTTGTGATAAAACTGGTAATTAACCTGCACGGCAGGTCATTCAGTAGAGTGCAAGATAGTAACGCTGTCATAAGTTGGGCAGTAAGTAGACAAAAATATTGAGTTAGGACACCATTCAAAGTGTGCAGTCTATTTCCTTTACATTGAGCTTGCTATTCCTTTTTGTCACAGCCTAAAGAATTTCCCCAAGTAGCAGACGGTCCTCCCGGCCAGTCCTGCACTGCCAGCGCTCGCACCCAGGGGTTTGCAGCACTTCTCTGGTTCCTTCAGTATTCAGGCAGGAAGCATTTTACCCAAATCCTTTGTCACCACTCACCTGGCCAAAAATCTATCAGCTGAACAACAAACCAACCTTCATTTTGGGGATGGGCCAATTCTATTCCTGACTTTGGCGGTTCTGCCTCTTGGGCAGAAGCAGAGAAGAGCCCCAGTCTGGGCAAGCCAAGGGACAACCCGGTCCCCAGGCACCCAGCTCCTGGCCAGCATCGAGCACGGGCAGTCTGCAGCGCAGTGCATTCTCCTTCCAGCAAAACCATTTTTCCCTTCTAAATTCTGTTTCTGATTAACCTATATTATGGCAAAGGGCTGTTAATGCTAAATAATAAGACATAGAAAGAGGCAGGCAAAACACTTGCCGCACGTTATGCCTTTATGGAAGATGGAGCCTCGCTGTACTATGTCCTCAGGGGAATCTAAATCAGCCAAAAAAGACTGACTGCATATGCTTGCAAGTTTTTTTCAATAATTAAAACAGTGTATGGACAGGCTTGGGGAGGAGAGAGTGTAATCGCTCTGGAGAGCGATCGGACAACTCTTGTTTATCTGATCAAGTTCTTGTCTGAAGCCGAAATGAGCATGAAGGGGAGTAAAACACACCTAACTTCGCCTGCTCTTTATTTAAGAGATGTGTACTGGAATAATGGATGATTATAGGAATTTAAAAGAAAGCAGAACATATGTTTCCCTGAATAGCACGCAGCAGTATTTGAGGTATACTACTGTAATAGGCAAAGAACAACTTCTTGCCACGGGGTGTTGTTACGGTCATACACACATTTCAAAATGTGGGCCATTCTGCTATCTGATTTGCAGTGAGAGAAGCATTATCTGTCCCGATAAATTGTTCCCCTCTACGCCCTGGCAGGTAATTCTGCTGGGAACGTCACGCGTAACAGTTGCCTGCCCATCTTCCTAAGTATAAATGCTTGTGAGCCCCCTCCAACACAGTTACATGTTAGGCACCAGTCCAAAATTTACTCAGTAAAGGGGATAATTTATTAAGGAAACTCAGTCCTAGTACAGAAAGCCACATCAACCCTCTTCAGCCACCCCTGCTGCCCTGCAAGCGTATGGATGAGCTCGAGCCCGGGTTGGGGCAGACACTGCACTGCCGTCGAGGTTAAAAATTCACACTCTGTCTTGACGCTGAGGCAGGCAATGCACTACCATGCCTGAATAAAAGGAAGAGAGGAAAAGACAGGGAGAAGAAACCTTGGGAAGGTTTCTTGGAGGGAAAAGGCTTCAACTGAATGCGTGGGTCTGCCTGGTTTTAGTCGTGCTGAGGTTGGAAGGATGTACGCACGCACCCGTGCGGCCGTGGCTCTTCGTCACAGACAGCTTCTCCTGTGCTTCATCCCACCTGGCAGGGCTCAGCCCTCCGAAGCAGAGGAACGAAGAGCTTACCAATTACCCCTCTCCTTTCTTTCCCTGGGATGTTGCTGCCTGCCTGCCTCCTCCTTGGTTTTGTTGCCAGAGGATCATCAGCAAGCTGGGTGCTTCTAACATGCAGATACACTGGGAGCTTTATGTGTAATTAACTACTGAAACAAGCCACATGACATAATTTAGACCAGCGCCATCTGCTACTCAAAGTACAGAAGCATCGGTCCACGCTGCTCTTACTTACAGAGTCAAGAGACGCTGAGCACATAAAGGTTACCCGCTATTAAATCCAAAGATTATTTTGGTTACTAACAGCATTTTTTGGTTGTCTTGGGCAATCCTAGAAAGAGCGAGCTCAGTTCTACTGTGCAAAGCTACACGACACCTTATTTCATGCTTCATTGCGAACCTAACTGCCTGTTGTTTGCTCTCCATCACCACGGACCTGCTTAGCTTTATCTTAATTATCTCCCTCAAAGTGATCACGGGTTTTCTTCCAGCAGGCTTGCATTTGGCTCTCTCCAGGTAATCATCTTCCCTCACCCAGAGGAGGATGCAATCACGCACGAACCTCGCCTGCCCGACAGAAACCACTCGGCAGCAGAAAGGGCACCCAGCACCAGCGGGAGGGCCCGGCCATCCCTCCGGCCTCAGCTCCCCAGAAATTATGCCGGACAGCAAGTTCCAGTTGCTTTCACCTCTAACAAGTAGATGCTGGCGTGACCCCAGCTCGGGGGGGCGACTGCGCAGAGGGGGAGCGAGTCCCGGGCTCTGCCACGCAGCAGCAGCTCCCCCCGGCCCGGGATGCACCTTTCCCCACGGCCGCTCCGCAGGCACCTTCTGTTTTACCTGGGACTCCTCCAGCCCGCGGGAGACTTGCCAGAATTCAGCTAAATTCTCTTTAGAAGGAGAAAAGCTCCTTTTTTTTCAAAAAAAAAAGAAAAATTATTTAAAGCAAAGCACTCAAGAGGCTTGAGAATAAGCAGGCTGCTTAAAACTGAAAATGGTAAGGAGGTACGGCTATTTTTAAACAGAGAGATTTGTCAATTTTGTCCTGATGATAAGAATCTATCCCCCCCCCGCCCTGGCCCCAACTCCATATACTGCTGCTTCCTGCAAGACAACAGTCTCTATGATATAAATCACAATAATGAAATCCAGATGAAAGCTGGTGTGTGCTGGTTTTGATTCATGTAACAGGATAACAGCAGCATGTTTGAACACACTGGCTCTAAGGCAGCTGTCTCATCTTGTCAGTGCCATGCCAGAGAGCTCAGCTAACTGCCCTTATTCTCAAGGAAAGGAATTGGGCATCTTTATTTTTTCCCCCTTCTCTCTTTTTTTTTTTTTTTTCTTTCTTGGTAGCTGCTGCAGAAGCCCAACTTTGAGCAGTGGGATGCTGTTTGCCCAGCTGGTGCCTATAGAAATGTGTGCATGTGGGACCCTGCCCACCACAGAGGCAGCAAAAAGAGTATCTGTTGACAGGTAATTTAAAAGCAATGCTGAATTGGTGTCTGTTGAGCGATCGGATCAGTTACCCCTTCTAACTGTTTCTGACCAGGCATCCCTCTTGCTCTCACGCCGTGCCTGAGGCGCAGCACCCACGAAGCTACAGAGAAATCCCAGTCCTGCCTGGGGTACCTCCTGCATCCCAGCAATGGCTCGGCACTGAGCAGACACCCCCGGCTGCTGCTCCTGCCCACACGGGATGGAGTAGAGGAAACCTCTGGGGTGGCCCAGTGACCCCCCAAGGACCAGCTGGGATCTGACACAGGAGGGCTCTGATCTAACGTCATCCTTCGCTGCCTGCTCTCTGCTCAGCGTTTACGCTTCTCTTTGTTTTAAGCCTGCGAGTCCCAAACAAAGCTGCCATGTTGAGGAGAAGACATAGAATCACAGAACTGTTTTGGTTGGAAAAGACCTTTAAGATCATCAAGTCCAACCATCAACCTAGCACTGCCAAGTCCACCACTAAACCATGTCCCATGCGTGGTCCCATGTATCCCATTTCCCCCTGTACTCGGCACTGGTGAGGCC
>VYZM01018851.1:3347-68104 GCA_013398915.1 Dromas ardeola | reverse complement strand
TCCCTCAGCTGCTCCTCATAAGACTTGTTCTCCAGACCCTTCACCAGCTTCATTGCCCCTCTCTGGACACACTCCAGCACCTCAATGTCTTTCTTGTAGTGAGGGGCCCAAAACTGGACACAGTACTCCAGGTGGGGCCTCACCAGTGCCAAGTACAGGGGGACGATCTCTTCCCCAGTCCTGCTGGCCACACTATTCCTGATACGAGCCAGGATGCTGTTGGCCTTCTTGGCCACCTGAGCACACTGCTGGCTCATATTCAGCCAGCTATCTGTAAATGGCGTGGATTTTTGTCTGCCTGAAACAATTCTGGTATTGCCCATGTAGGACCACTGTTCAATACTGATGCCCCAAATTTCATGAAGGGTTTGCAAATATTTCCCTAAAACGACCACAGCTTTTTTCTATCCAAACATGCTTTCTAATACATAACGTCATTCCCTAGCAGGCAGGCTCTCTGCACTCCCAGAGCTGTCAGACACACGAGCAGGGCACTGGGAACTACCAAACTGTCTCTCTCATACTATCTCGAATGTTTGTAACTTCTGTCATCCAGAAACGTCTGTCTTGTTTCTCACAGCTTATTTGCACAAAACACATTTCACTTCAGTCTTCGGCAATACTCCTTCGTGAGCCCTGTTCACGTTCTCTGTACACAAATCTGTGTATGTGTATTTTAGTTTGGCGATGGAAGTTGCACAAGACGAATGAAAGCCTTGATATATGGTAGCTGACAGATGCCTGGACAACATGATGAATGCTTCGGCCGAAATCTGTACTCTGCACACTTTTTGCATGGCTGGCAGTTTTGAACTTGGAGGTTGGCTTGTGCGTTATTCACAAGTGTTTTGAAGCAGCTGCTTTCTCATAGGAAAGCCGTATATATAGTTTCACAAATATGGGAGGAGGGAGGATGCCTGAAATGGCTGGAAAGACTGGCAAGATGAAATATTGTTGAAAATAAATCCCACTTTGGCACGCTACCAGTAAAAGATGATCTAGCCTTGGATGCCTCTATCTCCTGCTTAAGAAGGATAAAATCGGAATAAAATAGGTGAATAACACGCAAGATATATATATAGGCTCTCTTCAGCTGTCACTGCTGTGTACCCCCGATAAATCTACTTCACAGAGTGCAGACAGAAGACTGATACCTTTAACAGAATTTCGGTAGGTCAATGGTAAGTTCTCAACCACGTAAGAAATGAAAATAAGTCAATGACTCTGCACTGCTTTGCTACCTTAACGCATACCATAGGTCACCGGCTATGTAGCTATGAACTGTCAGTAACCCAACTCATATACTTATGGCTGAAGAGGCATATATATATATATATGGGAAATCCTGATAGAGCAGAGGCTTAAAACAGTGATGGAAAATGGGCGTGATACCTTATTTGTAATTAAAAAAAACCCCAAACAACAAAAAAAGGAAAAGGAAGATGTTTCTGTCGTTAGAAAGTTACTAACATTCAAGGATCTTAAGCTGAAAGATTTCAAATTTCACAAAGCAAATAATCTCAAAACTGCCTCTTGGAACTGCAAGTACATGGAAGGACGCCAGTTTATTTTATACGGTTAACACACTGGAATCATTCTCAATTAATGCAGTGTGTCATTGTTACAAAATAGTTGTTTATTGGAGTCTCAGCCAAATATAGCATCAAATGGATAGAGCACAGGGCTTAAATAGGAATATATATACCACCCCTGTGATCCTCTGCTCCCTGTGACTTTTGGGAACAAGGTCAGCAGCTGATTAAAAAGCAGTGTGGAGATGCTTAATTTACAGCTACGGAAGCGGCTCGAAGCAGAAGGTGACGGCACCGAAGGATGCTGGCTGAAGGGGAGTACTCCTGACCTTGATGCTTCTTGTGAAAGACAGAAGCGGGGAGCGAGAGACCGAATGCGCTACATCATCCTGCAGGGCTTTTTGTTAGACTGAACGGCCAGGGCAGCAAGCAGTTCTAATTTTAAAATCCCATCAGAGGACTAATATTTAATAACGCAGCCTGGCAGTGCTCGACACCAGTGCAGCAGTACCTGGCAAACGCAGGCTGAGGGCCAGCCCCGCTGTAAGAGCACTGCGGGCTTTTGTGACGTGCTTTTTTATGAGCGGTGCAGAGATGCCAATTTACTTGGACATAATTAAACCAATACCCTGAAATCGTCGTTAAGTACCCAAAGCAATTTCCAAGCGCATCCCTTGGGCGCGGATAGATGGGGTATGGCAGGGATTTTGTTACAGAAGGGTCACTCAAAGTCATGACGCTGCCGATATGGGCTTTTCTTCTTTTGCTGCACGTTCTGGCAGTGCACTGAAGATGCTCCTGTGTTTGTGTGTTACCAACAAAAGCAGGACAGGGGAGGCCAGCCACGTGCCCAGTGCAGGGTGAGTTTTCTCCTTCTGCAGGGAAGGAGTTTTCTTCTGCTGTGGCAAGAGCGCAGGGAGGCCAGGGAGGCACCGGCGAGTTTGGATGTACCCTGGTCAGCACAAGGCTCAGAGCACAGAAATCATTGCTCTCTCTGGTAGATAAAAGTTCCCATTCTAGAGAGATTTAAGAATCTGCAAGAATTCCTGTTTTAGCAGTGTCAGCCAGGAAGACATCTGTTAACCGTGACATGATGTTTCCCTCCTCCCCCCCGCCCCCCAGCGTGAAATTCTTCTACCTCTTACTGTTTATATTGTGGTAGAGATTGTAGACTCTCCTACGAAGCCACCATAAAACAGAAACAATTTCTCCGGGGTAGACCAGAATTCAAATATGACTAACACAATTAACAGAAGCCGTAGAGTTTGTGTTGGGAAAGTATTGAAGCTGCTTTTTCAGAATCACCCCCTGACAGGCTGTTTGTGGGTATTACTTTTAGAAATGCGACAGGGAAGTGCATACCCTTTCACGCTAGGAACTTGGACGTAAAGAAAGACCAAACTGAAAGCACTTCTCCTTCCCCACAGCTATCTTCAAGGAGGAAGTTCAGCTACTCCTTGAAAACAGCTGAGGACTTGCAGCTAAAAATCCTCTGCAGGACAAGACTAATTCAGCCCAGTAAAGTTACAAGACTGTAAAATCAATGGCAGTGATGATAAACTCAGGATCCACAAAAATGGAGGGAACCGCATGTCGCATAGGCTGGAGTGCTGACTGCATGTATTTCAGAGGAAAATCCAAGCAGAACCACTCGTTTTTCCTGCCCCATGCCTCAGGATAAAGCCTGCAGTGTTTACTGACGCAGCACTCACACAGACGGCGCTTCACCGGCGGAGAAATCCTGGCCTGCGGAGCACGAGCCGGGCTCCCAGGAGTAATACGGGTGCGCGTAGCCCCGTTCCGCAGCCAGCGCCGCGGCCCAGCACCCAGCCCCGCTCATCCACACCACCGTGTGTTCCCTTCCCTCCCGCACACCTTCCCCCCATTAATTGCTCTGACATCCATAAGGGGCTGGGGGGATGAGGGGAGGGTGTGGGGGGGAAATATCTACAAGCTCGCAGCTGCCAAGCATTAATGCTAAACGCTGGCCAAGTAACAAAACTTTAATTACAAGCTGCAGCTCTCCGCACACAGCTAAATGTTGGGCGCTGACATCAGAGCTGCTCTCAGCTGCTCCGGCACTTGCGAGAGGCATGTAATTACTGCTATATTCCGCTCAGGACCAGAGACTGGTTTCAACCTGTGTGCAGCAGCTCTACAGCTCCGCCGTCACTTGACGGAGGTCTGTCCATACCGCGATGGCCGTGCACGGTCAGGAAAAAAAAAAAAAAAAACACACAGGTTTCTCGCTGGCCTCAGACTGCAATTTGCTTTAATTGCAGCATACGCCGATTTTTTATATTTGGGGAAGAAAATGACTTGAAATTACAGCCTATTATGCTCCTGTTCACGCTGATGTGAACTGCAGGGAGGGGGAACGCCAGCTGAGTCTGCAAAGTCTAAATGCGAGTAAAGTCTCCTACAGAGCCAATATGGCCCTATATTCACCAGCTCAATGCACAGGCCCGCCTTACCCGCAGCCCGTGTTGCAAAATCCTATTTAACCTGCAAGTTCCTGGGACACTCCAACACTATCTTTCCTCCCTGAAGGAAACACCAGCCCCTTGTGAAATCTCTCAGCCGAGCCCTGAAGCACAGCCACCCACTCTTGGGTTTCTTGCAAAGCTGTGCAGCTCCTGCGTGGCATCACGGCTATGCTGCCTCGACCAGGGGCAGGCAAAACCCTTGGACGTTGGACAAGAGAGCTCTTGGCAGGTGCCGGTTATTCCCACCAAGAAAAGAAACACAGCACTTAATGTCCCTCAGCCCTTTCTTAGATTAGTGCCTGCCTTCACAGAGGGAGACGCGAGTGCTGCAGACCCTCGGGCAGTGCTGAAGAACCGATGGCTGGAAGGCAGATTCAGGCAAAAAAACCTGCCAAAATGTGAAATAAGCCATTTTTCCAGACACAACAGTAATTAACTCCTAGAGAAAACGAAAAAGCAGGGAGACCCCGGTCAATGCAGGTATATTCTAGACAAATAATGACGTTGATTTTAACAATTGCCTCAAAGTCCATTTTTCACTTTTAAAGCATCTAATCATACCTCTGTCACAGTGGAAATCCCCAGCCAGCTCCTTATTACAATAAAAGTACCTCAAAATGCTGTGGTTAACCAGCGCATGGAAAAGAAGGGCATCGAACACCCGCTCCCTGTGGGCAGAGACCTCCCCTGACCTGGTTTGGCTCTCCTGACCACGTCCACCTCAACACCAAGTTGAAAAGCGATCAAAGACCTCAGGTGACCCCAGAGGACTCAGATTGCCTGGCGCACATCCGCAGCTGCGAAAGCTATGTTTGCTTTGGATGCCAGTTAACAACGTCTTTCCGTTTGAGGGATGACAGTTCCCTGTCCGTGACAGTAACCATATCAAAACCCAAAAAATATTTTCCCACCCAGACGTAGCTGCCGTGAGAGGTTGACGCTTTGTGGGTCGGCAGCCAAAAAATAACTTGCCAACCCTAAAAGTAAAACTGGCTGAAAGTAAGCAGAGGACATTCTGGACTTCCCACTTGAAAATTCAGCACAAACGCGGAGCTCGATTAAGCCTTTCTGCGCAACAGGCAGAACACTCTCGCCAGCAAGGAGTTAAGCTTCAGTCTACATGGAACATGTAAAATCCATTTCTTTTGAAGAAGGAGCACCCAAGAGCTCTATTATCAAATAAAGACCAGCGTGAGGGGCAGAAAAGAACCTACAAAGACGGTATATTTACATATGTTCGCAGTTTATTAAATCATACCTCTGTTCCAAGTTAAGTGAAGGCATGGACGACACTTTAGACCTCAGTGTTTCAAATCCTATCCTATTTGTATATAGGTAAGAGCACTAGGACACCACTTCAAAAAAAAAAAAAAAAAAGAAGCTTTTTCCTGCTGCCTACTACTACTTTGGATGTATAATTCAGACAGATACATGCTCACACACATATGACAGCACTGCGTCTTGCAGGAGTCCTGCCAAAATAGCACACCAGTCTACAGACTTGGTGCAACCGAAAAAAGGCTACAGGAGTCTCTCAGCAGAGAAAACATTGAGTTAGAGCACAGATCCACAGATCACGGAAGTGTTACGCGTCTGGATTGTTACGGGTTTGGATATAGTGAAAAATACACTGTCTCTGCTCATAATTGCTGCAATTAAAGGAAGGACTATCCCATGGTGAACTAAATACCTGGGAAACAAAGGCTCTACTAGGCACCGATGCGCTGTTCTAAGGAGTGAATGATAAGCATCAAAACACAATGCAGCTTCATGACTTCGGAAAAACCCTAATGGGCATCCTCCTATTTTGTAATACATGCCAATTAGAGGAAGTATAAATTTTCCTCTGAATGCGAGAGAATGAACGCATTGTTCCAACAAGCCTTTCATCTAAAGCATTTATGAAATACAGCGGTAATAAAAGCGTTTACTTTTTTAATACCTCCATGAGTTTGTTTTTACATGTCCCGGTAAGTAACTGTCATGTAGAACAAAGCATTCCAAACACCTGTTATTAGTAGATTAAAAAAAAAAAAAAAATTTTAAAATATGGCCAAACGTAACCTTAACCTTCAAAATATTGTTACCAAAAGTTATCTGTTCTACACCTAATTTTGCTTATCACTTACCATATACGAAGGAAATATTAAAACCCGCTTATGTTTGCCACACGGCCATTGGGGATCATCTAAAAGATTTGGGTCGTATTCAACAAAGTCTCCAAGGTCGCTACCTGCACAACAATGGTAAATATAAGAAAGGAATTCATTACATCAAGAAATCTCTGGACTTAACAGAAGCAGCAAACGAGTTGACAGATAATGCACAAGACAATCTTCATGCAAGATTTTTGAAAGAGTCGAAAGATTTCTCTAAACTTTTAAAAATCTAAGTATTTCAATACTAATACAATTTGCAAAGACATAGAGGACCTACAGCTTATGAATTACCTGGTAAATGTGAATTTAGGGCTTACAGAACTGTAAAATTATATGAAGCGCCACAATGACTTTTATTCCCGGCAACAAGTTTTCATCTGTTTACGTGGATGTTTTGATTTGTTTCATTAAACATGCCAAAATATCTTAAGCATATAGTGCTTTGGCTTATGTTTTGTGCCTGGTTTTGTAAACACGGCCCTTTCCAGCCGAATAAAGGTCACAAGGATGATTTACACCTTCAGCTTATGACTACTGTGTTGCCACTGTGAATTTTCCATAGCAAAGGAAGGTTAACGATGAGCCTGATGCAGGAGGAACAAACAATGCCGGTGACAGGAGGAGGCATGCCGAGTGCCATCAGGCGCAGGAGATAGGACCAGCAGCCTTGTTTACTTAACTTTCCATCATCCGCAAGCCAGCTTTGCTAAATAAACATGGAACGAGCTGTGTTTCACCCATGACATGAGACTGTATTTTGCTTAATTTAGGCAAAAAGGGGGACTAAAACATGACATATGTCCATCCTTCACAATAACTGCCTATCGCCAGGGTACCCAAGGATATTAAAACAAGCTTCTTGAGAAGTTACCTGCATCAATGCTCCCCTGGGTGCTGTTAGCTCTTGCCAAAGAAAGGCTACGATGGCTTGCATTGCGAAACTGGGAGAAGGATGAGGTGGAGTCTATTGTGTTCCTCCGAGTTCCCAGAGCGTTGGTGGGAAATAGGAACTGTGTATAAGAAACCGTCTAAAAAGAAAGTCAGAACGGACAGACAGTTACTATCAGCCCAGCTCAGCCGCAGCGGGATGCCTTTGGCGCATCCCAATTGGAAGCAAGAGAAGCCAAATTAGCGGAGGATTTTCTGGATTTAATAGTTAGGCACAGATGAATAAACACCAGTCACCCACATTTGCTTCAGTGCAGTCACTTTATCCGTGCAAAAAAAAACTTTTGCAAAGGCATTAATTCTTCAACAAAACAAACCCACAAATGCAAGCTCCAATACACTGGATTTACAAAATCCTACTCAAGGGTCAGATTTAAAAATATGTCAATTTGGTTGTTTTTTTTTTTAAAGTGGGCCTTCTCTGTAGCAGGTTTCAGCTGCTTTTTTACTGAAACAGCATCACCCCTATGGGTCCCTCAGCACAGAGCAGCCAGAGGCAAATCACTTGAACATTGCTAAACTTAAGCACTTTCTCCGTTATTTTTGTCCTTTAGGATTTTGACTGGCAGAGTCTTACTGGTGTCATAAGTGAGCTACCAGTTTACAGCAATGGTTGTGGGAGATCATTTACTACCTCCTAACACGGACTAAGTGTGAATGAACAACTTGTGACAAAATTATTTTTAGAGCGTACCAGTTCTCTGCTTTCACCCTTGGCCTTGCTTCTCGTAGTTTTTTTTTCCAAAAATAACATTATATTGAAGAAGAAGAAGGAAAAAAAAAAAGAGTCTCAGACTCTAGACTGGTTTACGAGGAGGAGGTCAGAACAGGCATCAAATAAATCATGTGAGCTTTCATTTATTTATAAGCAGACAGATTGTCCTCAGGAATCTACAGCCTGTGGTCTGGCCTGACACCTGGTTAGGTGAGCACACCACGTATAGCAGCATTGACCTAACGCCTTTAAATCCATAAACGGCAGCAGACTGGGTAAACTGAACTGTAAAAAGTAAATCAAGCTTTCAGAAAAAAATGTTTTAATTTATGACTAAAATTGTCTCTTCTCTATATACTTGTTTGAAACAGATCACTTTCCCTACAGATTCATAATTGTTTATTCTGTTCCAGTGAATACACTCATGGATTTTGAAATACTCATCAGATTTGTCCTACTGTCTTCCTGCTCTTTGGAAAATATACTGTTAAGCAGAATTTATTTTATTAAATAAAATTGAGAGCAAGCAGAATTACAGCTTGCAACTCTCATCAGAAATTATTTTCAAGCCTCTGACAATACACTCTGCAGTGATACCTCCCATTAGAGCCAGGGATGGCTGCGCGATTCAGTAATTCTTTACAGACTCAGATGTTGCCACAGGCAAATTTCTTCAAGGAAACAGAGTTGTTTGCATTGACAGCTTGGGCTGAATTTCAGTTTGCACATACTGTGCTTTAACCATTGTGTTACACTGCACGTTATGACTTATTTTTCTATCTGTGCTTGTCATTAGTTACACAATTTTTTCCCCTTATTACAAAAATCTAACGGAGTAGGAACTGAAGCATCCCCACCTTCCCATCCGCTCCGAGCTCCACACCTTCAAGACCAATTATCTCTTTGAGACACACTCCAGTAGAATGACACTGGCGTCCACCTTCCAGCTTCATATCCCTGGGGAACAGAAACCAGAGCAGAAACCGCTCTCAATACACGTACCTTGTTCACCTTCCACCACCCAATGCTGAAATAAGGTATAGCCGCATTAATCCAAACATGCCAATGCAAAGCACAGATCAGACAACTTCTCCTACGGGCAGCACTTGTGTTGTCTAAAATACATTAAAATGCAGGTTGCACCACATACCCCACCTATGGTGTAGAGCAAGGTTCCCCATCATTGGGTGCCTCTGACAGAACCTGGCACTGGGAAGGAACTGGAAGTCACATACACTTCAGGTGAGATCCAACAGTGTTGCTTGAACACTTGAGTGCCACGTTTCCAGCAGACAAACGCTCCTAGAGAACATACCCACATCCCCCTACGCCGTCGGACAGAGGTAACTGCCGAATCCGGGAGGGATTCCTGCTCCTCCGAGCACAGGGAAGTGTCCAAAGCCCAGTGACCCTCCTTGCTGGAGGTGGGCAGGAGAAACCCAGCTCTCCATCACCTTGGGATGGAAACTTAGGGATCTACTTTAGGAGGACTGACCTGTTTGCCATCTTACACTTGGAGGTAAATGAGATGCCTGAGACAAGCAGGCTGTATCCCACGCTTTAGCTTCATGATCAAAATATGAGTGAAGGTAAAAAAGACTATGAGAAAATTTATGCTCTGCAAATAACAGCTGTATAGAACTCCAGAGGGCTTATCTCACAATATTTTCCTGGTTGAAAATTATTTCCGCTGAGGCCCAAGCATGTGCTTAAAAATCTGTGTGGGAGAGATGCTGACACCGAGGCAGGGAGAAGCCCTGCAGGCTCTTCACCCGACTGCACGGCTGGACTTTGTCTCTGCACACCCTGTTTCCTCATCTTCCCTTTCCGACCTGTCACTAATGTTATTTCTCTGAAACATGGCAATCGGCGAGTCCCCAGTAAATCATTTACCTTACTGATGGAAAAATCCAACACGTCTATCTGCTGGAAAACATACTTCTGTGACAAAGGAAAAGACTGTATCAAGTTTCTAATCCCAACAAAGCCCTCTTAGTTTCCTGATTGGGGTTCATTTAGCACAGTGTTACATCGTTATTCTTGTTTCCTGATATCGTGTTACTGAGAGGCTGGACAAATAATTATGTAAAAATAACCCTCTGTCAGAGGCATGGGATTAGCCTCTCTGCTCTTGTGCAGAACGTGCTTAAAGGAACTATTTCTTATAGAGATAAATGCCAAATAGTAACCATTTCAGTAGGTCTTATCCAAGAAACAAGCACACAACTTGAGGAAGCCCCCAACTCCAAAAATGAGAACAAAAATCTGAATTACCTGAAATAATATAAGAACAGTTTAGTTCCCTTCCACTCAAAACCTTACAGACACAGAGTAAGGAATAATGCCATGATGACTTTGAAAACAAGTCATGGAGAAATTTCTCCATGCAATTAACAGACAAGGACACACAACTCTGTAATTCATAAAATGAAAATCCGGCACCCTTTGAACAGTCAGCACAGCAGCTTTTAAAAACAAGAGCAGCTCTGTGGACTGAGCCGGGGAAATCAGCGCTCTGGAAGCAGGGATCAGAGTCAGCTGGCAAGCGTGAGCACACACAGGAATGATCCCTGGACATTAGCTGAAGATTGATGGACATTAATGTCCCCCTTTTCCCCATCTTTCTGATCTTTCTAAAGACTCCTCTACCATCAGGACCCCGTGAACAACACTGCAGTTACTACCCCTCATCCTGAGTAGCAAGGGTTACTTAGGGTCTCCTGTTCCTCTACATACGCTTGGTATTTCTAGGTAGTATATGATTGCTTGTGTTGTAAAACAGAGAATAAACTATTACTATTTGGAGATAAACGTGTCCATAAAACAGAGAATTAAACTTCCTCTCTAGAGGAAAATAATCAGAACTAAACAATGTGCAGTTTCTTATTAATGTATAAATGGAAAGGCTCATCCTAGCTTATGCACATCCTCCTCTCACTGGTAAAAGATCTCGGTGAACACTTAATAGGAAATTAGAGTCCTTAGGTGACTCTACCTTACCCTTTCTGAGTTTCTTCTTACTACGACCAACATCGAGCTTATCAAGTCTTTGTAGGACAACCCTTCATTTTTCCCTCCCTCCCTCCTATTACAGACAAATAAGTTCACAAATGCCCCAGCGAGCCCAAAGGCTGTCACCCTGCTGCTGGGGGAGCCCCAGCACAGCTGCTTCCTCCCCACACCACTAAAATCCCAAGAGCAATTTGGAAAAACCTGGGGGATGCCTCCGCTTTGCCCTCTGCAAACAAATTATGCCTGGGGAACAGTCAGGAAGGTTGTTTGGATCCAGCCACCACGCCAGTGCTGCCAACCACTGCCACCAACCACACGCCCTCGCGTGGCACCACGGTCAATGGTCTCCATCGGGCAGAAGCATAAGGAGGACAGGCACTTTATATAAAAAAAAATAATCAAACTTTCACTGTGTTTAAGTTATTGAGATTACCGATGGGACTGAGGAACTGCACAAAGCAATATCCAGTAGTAAAGGTGCTTACAAAATGCAAAGTAGGAAATATGGTCCTTGCCAAAGAGGCTTTTAAGTGAAGAAAACTTCCTTCCTCCTCTTCCTCATTCTTGATTATCCTGTTTTATTTTCCAAAAGTGCTTTTTAACAAAGTTTTCAAGGGATTTGAGCAGACAGCGAAAAACAAAAATAAATCATGTGAACTTAATTTTACTATCTTTACTTTATTTGAGCAGGGAAACCTTGAGGAAATGCGAAGATCAGGGATGATATTTCTTTAGGAGGCAAAAAACCAGATCCCAGTTTCTGACAAAGTTTGGTAAGTTACCCTGATTTACACCAATGTCAAGCTCTAGATATTCTATTTGTGCATGCCATTTCCAGAAAGCTGAGCAGTGTTATAAACTACACCCAAAACTAAGCATATTGTTTTAGTTACCCAACACTGCAGAAAAAAAAAAATCAACAGTTTTTCCACTTAAAAAGAGTTCACAGATTTTCTTGGAACAGTACCAGGTGACTTGGGATCCTAAACTTGTTGTGGGACAGTGAAAAGTTTTACTGAGCAGGTAGATAAGAATCAAAACAGGAAATCTCACTCTATCTTTTATTAGTCAGGCCAGGATTAACAGAATATAAATTGGATGCTATTACCTCTGGAAGATACAACATTTCTTTAATGAATCAAATGTTATGCTTTGACGTGATCTACAAAGCCCCATGCAAGACTCCTGCTGGGCCCTTGCTCTTTAAATGACAGCAACAGTTGAACACTTTAACCTGTGAATAATTTAGGAGTCCATTAAATATTAAATAGATTTCTAGATACATGAAAAAGCCTTCTGCTTATTGCAAAAAGGAATCTGATAATTGTTATTTAGAGATGTAAGCCTTTTGTGGCTATATTTTATATTAAGTGATTCCTGACAGTCAAAATTTATTCTAATAGCAAAGGCGGCTCATGAGGCATCAAGAAAAGATACTGTTCTTATGCATCACCGTAAATAATGTCTACTTATCGTCTCTGTTTATAGGGACAAGGACAATGACAATTTTGGAAAAGACATGCTGCCAGCCGGTCCACCAGCAGATCTCCCGCTGCCTGAGACTGCCTGCTTTAATTGATCAAGAGCTTGCAGATCCTAATCGCCATTAGTGTTGCTAGAACAACAACTCCAGAGGCAATTTACAGGCAGAGGAGGTGCAAAAACTCCTGGAAAGATGGCTCTAATGGGCCAGTATCCTTTTTTTTCCCTCCAAACATATTTAGGTATGAACACGTCAGCTCCTGTCCTGATGTTTTGCCCAACGCCGAATAAACGTTCAAAATTTAAACCTATTAGCTTTTGGAGACTCATTGCTTAATTTCAATCTAAGGGAACAGGGCAACTCACAAAAATGAGCAACGGTGGCTCTATAAATTTCATCCATGAGATGCTAAGTTTTGAAATGTCCTGTTGTGGGGAAAAAAAGCCCCCAGATTTATGTGTCTTTCTGTAAAGCTAATATGCACTTGGTTTTGGTTTTTTGTTCAATTTGGGAGAAGCAGGGAAAATGGGCAATGGTAAAGAAAAACAGGAATATTTCCGTTTCCCTATTATCGACTAAAACCAGATAGTTATTATTCCCCAGGCCTACAGAATGATAAGTGCTCAGGAAAAGCACTCGAGATTGATGACTTAATCAAAATTGCCTTGCGTACAAAAATCTGTTGGGAAAGAAGAGCAAGGAAGCTGCTAACAAACCTGAAGGATGTAACACGAGTATCCTGCTTTGCCGTGTGCTTATTGCTACTACCCTTATGGCAATTTAGATGCTCTCATTTCTGCAAATATTCCTGTTTTCCACACTCACTGCAATGTTCGTCACTTGACCTGCCAAATAACTGACAGCAGGGGTGCGGCGTGCAAGACAACTTCACCTAAATGCCTCTTTTTGCCTCATTTTGCAAATGACTTTCTCACCCAGTTTAAACACTGAAGACGAACAAAGATTTCAGAGTTTCGGTAACGAAGGCCGTTGGGAATGCCTGCCCTATGGACTCACTGATCGTTGTGGCTACACGTTATTTGGGGTGATAGTATTGTATTGAAAACCTCTTGCTCTCAGCATCACTGATCATTAAGCATTTAGTTAAATTCAAAGTTAAATTCAGCAGTGATTTATCTTTAGAAACTGGATGAAGCTGGTTTGTAGCTTTTCTGAGAAGGACACAAATTCATTTTATCTAACGACTTCCTGCTTTATTTCAGAATGGTCCGTTTCCTGGTCTTCAATCCATTTGATTATCCATATTGCATTATTTCCCTTCACTGGAGGCAAGTTTAGTCAGATGAATACCTATATTCTTGTCAAGACAGCAATATGCAGCAGCCCTGCCTGCTGCAGGTAAGTTTCTAAGCACTTAGTGAATTCAATGCCATGAAGAATATAAGATGAGGTGAATCGGCCGGTTGTATAAGGCCATGCACTATCTGATGCTCTGGGTTTTCTGTCCCGTAGGTCATCACCTCCAGCCCCAGTGGCAGTCAGTCTCTGCCAGCCCAGCGGCTGAGAGTCGAATGTAAGACCAGCCGTGTTGCCACGTCTGTGCGACACCGCCAGCTCTCCTCCTCCCCCAGGTCCTCTAGATTCATCTTCTGGGCAGGACTTCACAGGAACTTGGGAGCTCTTAAAAGGTTCTTACAACATCACAAAATAAAATATCATCAGAATAGGTACGATTTCAATCTGTGAATGTTTTTGCCATTAACAAAAACAAGCCTAAAAAGTCCCTTTTCAAAAACATGTTTTTAAATTATGAACCAAAATGATGCGTGCCAAAGGAAAAAAACAAAACAAAACACAACACAACTATAAACCCAGCTGACTGGGGTTTATAACTGAGGTTTATAACCTCACTTTCCTGGAGGGAAAGACAATATGGTACTTTCCTCCCCCTCCTCCTTTATGACACCTCTAACAGTGACAGACATGCATTGCCATCGCCTATTTTGAAAATGCTTAGGCACCTTAAAATACAAATGAGAACTGGATTGTTCTCAGATGGCTGCAAGCATACGTAGAGACTTTCTGCAGGCCACCATGTCCTGCAAGCCACATGGAGTGACTCTGAAAACATCCACGAGGATTGCCAGTGTTGCACTGTCTCCTTGGAAGCTCAAGAAGAACTGGTGCCCAGAGAAGCTCCAAGAGCAGGCAAGCCATGGAGAATGGGTTCCCTTCTTCCCCTGCCCAGGAAATCTGCCTTTTCCAGGGCAGCTACCTGGAGGCAGAGCTGAACCTGGTCCTTCCCTATCCCAGGTGGGGTCACACGGAGCGTCTTTGCACTGACCGTGTTGGGGAGCAGGCTGGGCAGAAACCTGCCAGCACGTTCCCTGTGCTGGCTGCAAGGGAGAGCCTGGCCAAACAGTTCCTCTCTGGGGACATGCGCAGTGACCCTAGCACCCGGAGCATGACCTGCCTAACGGCTAAATCTGCTGTGTCTGATCCCCAGCTCCTGTCTCAAAGGGCTGAAATCCAATTCACCTCAAACTGTCTGAAGCTCATCTCCAAATGGAGTAATTCCTTCAAGTCTTGTTTAATCCATCTGCAAACGTCTCCACTCTTTGGTCTGCCATGACACGAATCCCCTCTGAGGCCCCCTGAGCAGGGCAGCATGCATGCAACCTGCACGTGCTGAGTGCATGTGTGGTGGGGCAGCTATTTGATACATCTCCCTCTGTCCTGGAAGAGGAACGGCACCAAGGCCCAACTCCACTTGCTGCAAGCTTCCATCGTGACAACCTGTGACAAAGGAGGTGTGCGCCACAGCAGCTCAGGGGCTACATAAGGCGCACCTCTGACAACCGCCATTACCTCCCGTTTTCTGCCCATCTGCAGAGATAGATGGGGACTGAGTCTCATCTCCTGCAAGAAAGATACGGAGTGGATGCTGAGCCAGAAATCCAGTCTCGATATCCTTCACAAAGTAGCTCTTCCATCTTTTGGTGTATTATATTTAAATAAGAAAGAGGAACTTGAAGAATAGTATTAGCATAACATTACATACGATGCTTCAAATTTGTAAGTATTATTAAAGAACACTGGGGTGTCAATGTGATCCATAGTATAACATCAGTGAATGGTAAGAAAGGAGAGGAGAAACAATTTTTATAAAGCACAGGTATCTCTCCACAATGGTAAAAAAGGTTCAGTAGTTACTGCATATCCTCATGCATGTGTTTTGTTTGTAAATCTTACTGCAAGATCTCTATGTGGTAACAGCATGCATGTTTCACAAGCGAGCAAGATTTTCTTCAGCAGGAAAATTCAGATCATGAATACCCTTTAGCCATGAAGATTTCCAATACATTGAAAAAAAGAGTAACAACTGCACAACCAATCCTCTAGTACCAGCACTAGCACTTGAATTGTCTCGCCTCTAACCTTTGCATCACCCAATGACTTTGTATTTCATAAAAACGAATCAAAGCCAAGCATTCAGAGAACATTATCAATGTTGCTGGATCGTGTAGGTGCTACAGATCCGCAGATCAGCCTGTAATGATGACGAGAGTTTGCGTGTGTGTCTGTTAATTTAATAACAGAGGCAATAACACTGTTACAGTGCTCTCAGGACAGGGCAACCCTCTCATCACTGCCCTTGGCCACCACTAAACCCTGAATGGGGTCTGATGACTTTGGTCTGTAACACCATGGGATGCTGGGGGCCAAGGGAAGCCAGCAGGCAAGATGCTCAGCGCCTCTTTCAGCTCCTGACTTGCAGTATAGCCGTCCTTACATGGCTTTCACCTGGCTACGTCTGCTCTCACAGTTGCTCTGCTGGTCTAGATAGGGGAAGAAAAGCAAGCTCCGGTCCTACCCATTACCCTACTCTTGGCCATGGAAACAGGTGAAGCTGTGCCTATCTTCACATCACCAGCGAAGATGCCAGCAACCTTAATGTAGCCAGACCTGGAGAGGAGAATTTATGGTCCAGATCCACAAAAGTACCTGCCTCTCAGTGACTCCAAGAGGAGATAACGCATCTCAAAACCTCTGTCAATTTAGTTTTAATTCTCCCGTCTTCCCTTGCACAAAAGCACTATAAGCTAAAGCATTAGGTTTCCATCAGATACAAGGTATGGACAAAATTTTGAGGACAGAAAATTCTAGCGATTACTTCTTTCATGACTTTTTTCTCCCCATCATGTCACATTCTGCTTTGTAGTTTTTGCTTCTCTTCAGTGTAATAGAGAAAACTAGAGAAAGTAATTCCCCGTCACATGGTGTCCTTCCTTCTCAGCCCCAGCAAGTACCACCAGATCGGCCTTCTGAAACTGCAGGCAGCAAAACCTACCATCATCCCCAGCAGCTTCTGCACCACTCTGGAGTACCCTTCCCTTCAAAAGCCTCCTGCCAGCCACACTCTGGTGAGCTGGCAGCTGCCAGGAAGGAGGGATTTGGGAAACATATTCCAGGGGACAACTCAAACTTCATCCTCTCATGTATTTCCATGGCTTTGCTCCCCGCACACCCTAGACCTCCAGTTCTATTTGTACAACCACTTGAAAACACAGTCTGGGGGCTTGAGGAGGGTTCTTGCTGTTGTAGCTTGACCTCAGTATGGAAGGTGGGCAACCAAGGGCCACAGCCTAGAGTACACTGCTTGCACCCCACTAGTAAGGGGTGATGCTGCCCCATCCACCCTGGCCAAGTACACAGAATTTAGCTGCGTCTGCAGGAACTGCCTTTCAGATCGTTTTTTTAAGTGGCTCCGTTAGCACACTTTAGCTGCCAGCATCGATACAGTAGAGCTCTTCTGTGCTGCCCACAACATACCAGGCCTGGCAGCCTCCGCAAAACACAGCTGTGCCTGGAGATTTCCTCACTGGCTGCAGTGCCCGCGAGCCGGAGCAGAGGTGCAGAAGCAGCAGCAGCTCCACCATGTGCTCCTCTCACATGGAATCGTCCCCCTTGCATCCACGTTCACCCCATTCTTGCCAGGGCTTACTCCAGTCTAATGGCAGACGTGCCCAAGGTTCCCTGCAATGATTCCTTTCTTTTCCTAAACTATTCAGCAATGTTTGCAGAACATAAGTCAGGTAGGACATCTTGCCTGGGGACAAACATCAGCAATCCGGAGATTCACAGAAAGCAAAGCTAAAGGATGCCGTCATTACAGTACTTCCAAGTGCGTACCAGTGTCTGTCCCTGCTCCCACCACACATCCAAAATGTGCAATGAAGTACTCAAGCACTGTGCAGCCTGAACAGAGTGCCTACAGTTTATGCTATACTGCCTCATCTGTTCTTTGCACCAGCTGTTCCTGGAAGGAGGTGCCACTGAATTGTTTGTCTCTTCCTCTGATGCTCTGGAAGAAAGACAGAGGGCATTTTTTTAAAATCTCAGCCTTTTAGCGAAAGGAACAGGGCTGGATTGTTTTGTACTGGCACTTGCTACCTTCTCATCCCATGCCCTTCTTGCTGTGCAAGCATGGTACAAGACATTACATGCTGAAATAATATTTAGGTTTGCAGCTGGGCTCATTACTGCTGTATTTTAGAACGTATAACCAGTCATCGCTATTTCAAAATATGTTCAATTTTCAATAAAGCGGCAATTTCCACAGGGAATGACCATGAATGAATGACAGTGTATCCAAGAAGAACGAACAACGCTGCCAGTCTGTCAAGAATTTGCCCGATGTGTCATCCCAGTTTAATTAAGGGAAAAGAATTACTGTAAGACACAGGAGAGCAAGTCAGCTCTCCTACAAAGGTGCCTCCTTTCCTTTGTGCATTAAAAATAATCTCCTTTTGTTTTGAATTCCTGATGCACAAGCAGTTTGTGGCAAATCATTCTCCAGAATTGAAGAGATGGCTGAAAAACAGGTGCCAAATTCATCCTTTATGCACTGGATAAATTTGACTCTAGGCGATTTATGGGTCCTTCAAACCCACCTCAGTGTATCAGCTGAGTATTTCCCGCAGATTTTGTGCCCTGCAGGCGCTAAGCCGACCCGAGCTACAGGCAACTGTCAGTTCTCTGGTGAGTGGCCATGGTGGCCACGCTTTACTCCTCCTGCCGACCAGCCCTGCCCTTCCTACCCTTGTGCTGCACCTCTGAAGGCACCCAGCAAGCCATGCCCCAGAGCCCGCCAGCCAATGTCTCCTAGCCAAATCCAGTTTCTTCCACTTCTGCGGTTTCAGTGGAAAACCAAAAAACTTTCTCAGTCTTTGGCAAACTGCTTCAATCTGAATAAACCTTTCTATGAGAGCTCTAGTGTCTCAGCATGTCACGAGATGCAAGCCAGCTCCACGGACATTGCTTACATCAGCTAAGAACCTGTATGGTATTACGGCCAAAATAATCTGTTTTTACTGACTGAATGATCTGACTAATGGCTAAATGTACAATGAAAAGGTATTATGTTTAAATCCAAATATTTCTCTATAATTCTGGAAATCTAGATACAGTAGCACCATGTTTGTGTGGGAGAATGAGAAAGCTAAAACTGCTTATGAAACAAAAGTTGTGTTGTCTAGAGTACTTGTTTTGTCAAAGATGAGTGAAGTCAGAAGAAACAATAAAAACAGAGCATTTTTCAAGAACATTGATTTCAGGGGGATAGCTTTCTCCAGTTTAATAATCAAAGATACCACAACAAATATAAATAAGCTGGGGACTGAAAGCTGTAGTTTTAACCTGGTAATGTTCCACAACGCAAATATATCTAAATGCATTTATCTCTTCTCAGAGCAGATATGTAAAAGCATTAGCTTCCATCATGCTGTTGTGCGTTATCAGGTCTACATGCAGGCCCAGAAAGACTATGTAGTACATGTATAAATATACATACCCGACTTGGGTACAGTCTCGATATGGCAGCACTGAAAATATGCTACAGAAGGATCTTCTGCTGCTGATAAGCACTATTCTAAAATATAAAAGAAAATAAAAGAAATCAAAGACTAAAATTTAAAAATCCCACCACAATAAGCAAAGCAAGAGATGTTACAGTTGAGGAATTCGTAATCATAAAACTTCCACCACGGACGATTTCTCCCTCCTCTTTTTTATGTCACAGGTAGGGTATCGCGCTACTGAGTCTTTACAGAAGTGCTGAAGCCTGTGCCATACATTACACAGCGAATGAGTAGTGGAGTCCCATCCCATCTACAGACCTTCTAGGACAACTATCTTGAATGCATTACATGGAATCCAGGACAGATGTTTTTCTAGAGAAAGGAGTCCTAGTGGAAGGAGTCCACCCAGAGAGGCAACTCACCACTATGGCTGAAACTAAACAGACAAATGCAGCAGCAAACCAGGTGACAGACACCAAGAACCACCCGCGAAGCACACCACAACTCTGTGGCTGACTTGGAGTTTGCATTTATTGGACAAGAATTTCCAGCGTGACCTTTCTCTTCTAAACCAAAGGACTCCTTTGATTTTCAGCTTCCTGTTCCTGAAATAGCCTGATTCATGGATGAAGTCATAGTTTGCTATTATCATAAGCTTTCCGATCCTTTCACTGCTTTCCAGGTTCCTCCTTGAGTCTTCTCCAGTTTTTCCCCATCACCCTTCTTGGTCTTTGGACAGTATTACTGGCCTCAGGAGTTGCGCAGGTGGCAGATATATACATCACATCTTTAAGTTTTACCTTTAAGATCAGTGTCTAGCCCTGATGACCCGCCAGCCTCTGTGCTCAGAAATCACATCAGCCCTCTTGGTGATGATGTTGCGTTCACACTCAGGTGTGACTGGACCCCACAGCTCCTCACCCCTTCTCCTCCAGCAACGTGTCTATCTCAGTCACTAATTGTCACAGATGAATCCCTCCTGTAAGCATGGCTTGCCTTCATTCCTTACAGGCAGGAAGCTCAAAATTTGGCCACGTGAAAGCACATATTATCTGCCTGCACAGAGCTTATCTCAGAATCCAGGCCACCCTTACAGCAAGCGCCTTGTATCTTTAACCAGTCTCCAAATCTCTGCATCATCTGCAAAGTCACTGTGTGTCATTAAACCAAATACTTTAGAGCAACCCATCTGTTTTACAGCCACACTATTACCTTTAGCCATCAAGCTCTGACGTAGCATTAAGCAACATCAAAACCACCTTGAGGTTAAGACCCACTTTCCATAAAACTGCATGTACTGCCAATACCTACATTATTATAGTTTTGGGAGATGCAGATTGGCAAGAAGCCATGAGAAGCTTGATCAAGATTTAAGATACAAAATGCCAATAAATACCTGTTTATAAATACACCCTCTTTCCTTATTATCTTCAGGACACCGACAATTGTACAAATGTACGACGTACACTAAGAAGACCTTTCTTCCCTCTAAAGTTGGCCAACAGGCTGCATCCCCTCAAATTCCTCTAAGACACGTCGATGGCAATTTGTGCCACCTTCTAATCTGATTAGTGTTAGAATTTACTCATCTTTCACCTTTCTAAAATCTCCAGTTGTGGTCCAAATGCTAGGACCTACTGCTAGGTTGGTTCTCAGGGCTATTGTACGCCCTTGGTCTGTCCTCCAACATCGATTTTTCTGACGTTGCGTGCCACAGATCTGTATGTGAGGATTTCACACGAATTTTTCATCTTTTGTCCTACACTGGTCAAAGTTGGACAACAAACCCTGGCAAGCTATTTTGTTCTTTACTGTCCGAGAGCCACCATATGCACCTATAAACCTCATACCAGTTACACTGTTATTAAAACACTATTTCCTTAAGGGACCAGCTTAGTCACCATTCTTGGAAAAGGTTTAGATCCCCAAGAAAGCTGCTGCATGCAATGCTTGAAAAAATGCAGAATGATCAATTTTCCCTCTCCTGGATCGTTCTGTTATAGGAATCCTATTTTCTTCCTTAAAGCATGTTTAAAACCAAAGTGGTATTTAACCTTTAATAAAGGAGGGTTTCTAATAATAGACATGCACACGGCATTAGGAAGTTCTCCTGCAGCAGATAAAGTATGATCTCATTGTTTGTCTGAATGCTATAGCACCCTTTACCTATGGTAAATATCTCAGGTCCCATGAGATGGTCTCATAGTGCAGCAGTAAGTTACAGAGCACGGGGGAATCGTTTTTCACATTTGAGAAAGGCAATCCACAAGCAAAAAAACCTGGCATATGATTAATTTTGTGCTTGCCACTGCTTATTGCTGAATGGTTGCTACTCACAACAGCTTGCTTGTTCACTGGAAGCCTTGTTTGCTGATGTATGAAACTTGGCACGGATTTTAAGGCTGACATCAGAAAGCGTCTTTGAATTCGGAAAACCACCGTACTCACTAAGCATATGCCCCCCACTCCCTCTGGTTGCTTCTGGAAAATCAGATCTTCTACCAATGCCCTACACCACCCTAAAAAAACCAACCCTATTCTTAATACTTAAAAGAAAAACAAACTGCTGCTTCCATGTTCACAAGCCAAGACAACAGTGGGAAGTTACCACAGAAATCTTGCTGTGTGTATCAGAAAGAATCGGACCAGAAAGGAAATAAAAAGCACCAGCCCAGTCTCTACGTTTTTTTAGCTTTCTTTCCCTTGGGGCCCAAGTATTGCATCTCTTTCTATAAACCAGGGGACCCTCTTTACATAAAGATCTCCCAGGCAGAGCAGGAGAGGAGCCCACGGCCTCCACTGCCAGGATGCCACAAAACCTCATCTGCAGAGCTGCTGGAGGGGGCTGGAGCAAAACAGCCTTAGGAGCTGGAATGGCAGAGAAGCAGGGAAGGCAGTGGTCAGAAGGTCATCATGGAGGGATAAAATGGCATTTTATTTAGAGGTCTGATGATACGGATGGAAAACAAAAAAATTCTGAGGGCCTGAAATGGTTTGCTGGAGCAGAAAGTCCAGACACTTCTCACAAAGTATGCTTTGGGGAAGAAGGTGTGGTGGAAGCCCGTTGCTGTTCAAGAAAATTGAATTACTGTTTACGGGAGAAAAGCATTTTCCTGGATTTCAACTCTTCAACAAAGGCCATCTACGATCCTGCGCAGCTCTGAATAAGCTATTTCCGACATCAGAAGCAGCTTGAGTCAGAGTGGGTTTACGTGCCCTGATTGCCATTGTGCCACCTAGACATGTTTAAAATTACTTCATGAAAAGGTTTTCACTCTCTAATTCTCACATTTCACTACGAAGTTGTACTAATTACTATGGTTCAGAGCAACCATTATTTGGCAAGAGAGCTCTGACAACGTGCAACTGTCTGAGACTGTAAAAGCGTATCTTCCGATTTCTTTCATGAGGTGTATGCTATGAAACTACGAAAACTTACTGAGCACACGGCTCCCAACAGAATCAGTAATTCGCTTGACTTGAAGAAGAAGAATGTCTGTTTTCTTTAGCGTCTGTCTAGGTTTGATTGTGTTGCACCAAAAAGGCTGCAATCAGGGAATGTGATATACATCATATGTACCATGTACACGCAGAATACTGTAGCCTCTTTTCTCCCACCTGACTGGTGATGTTTGACTACCAGGGCTTTGCTGTCCTGCACGCAAAGGTGAACAGACAAAACCATGGATGCTGTCTGGGTAGCAGCCATCATTTTGGAGTCTCCCAGGTTCAAGCCGGGGCTATTGGAAGGTGGTCGAGGGTAATTATGAACTGGGAGGATGCTGCGAATAGTCAGCCTCTTGGAGCGCACGTGTGTGCATTTCCACAATTAAAAGGGCAGCAAAAGAGACCTTTCACAGCCTACGGGTGGTGTTTGGCCTTGCCTTAGATCTGTATACTAGCAAAAAAATTGAGAAAGCAATGGCATGGTGATAGCAGAGGAACACTGTTTTACTGCTTTACTATCTGCTATATAGGATGACTCTAGAAATGTTCTTGTCCCATTCTCACCACGGATTGTTTGTTCAGTTGGCTCAGGTTGCTGTTTCGGCGGCAGATAGGAAATCTTATGCTTCACGGTTTATGGAACCAATAAACCTGCTGAGTAAAGTGGGTGAAACCACATGCTGGTGGCACCCTGTGCTCATTTTATGTTAGGGTTGACTTGTCTTTGACTTTTAATGGGAAAATTTGTTTTGTGCTATTTTACAAGCCTGCTTTGATAATAAAGTCTAGGAAGCCTAATTTTCCATCTCCTTTAATAAGCCACGTCCTACAAATCCAAAGAAACCGGTTTAACCAGTGCACAGAACCATCAACAGGAAGCTTTACAAGGACTGGCTGATAAGCTGCGGTCTGGTTTTTCTCTGTGCTGAGATAGCTGAACTCTTACTTTAACCACAGCCAGACCTGCCTTGCCACTGGCCTGCCAAAGGCTGGACCCAGAGCATCGTCGCTCAGCATGTGCCACCCCCGGGGGCTGAGAGGGGAGGAGCTCGCAGTGCCGCAGGACAAGGACACCTCACTTCCCAAGTTGAGAGCCACAAATAAGGGCAGTTACCAGAGAAAGGAGCCCCAAGCTACCATCCACACCGCAGTTTTCTTTGCTGTGACAATCACAGTCACAAGCCACTGAAACAACTACCGAAAGCTGAAATTACCTATTTTAAAGCGCAGCTGTTAATTCACCACTCAAAAACATACTCTGTGCAGATGTTTTCAAAGCTGGGTTCCTCAAGTTAAATGGAAGGCTGATGTTCTGTGATAGAAGGGTCAGGGGTTTCGGAGAGAGCTCAGAGAGCCCAGCTCCAGCCTGGCTCAGTGCCTGTGTCCTGCACAACCCCACATGAGCCACCTGGGATGAGGTCCTGGGCACAAAAAAGAGCCCCAGGAGGGTTTTCTATCCATTGCAATACCCGTGCTCCTCCATGTCACAGGGAACCAGGGAGGACACCTGCTTTAAAGATCTTAAGGTACTCAGAAACACTGTTATTTTAGGATGGGCACATAAAGCAGATCCACCTGACTTTCCCGAGGTCCTTTTCATCCAGAATGCCTATTCACTTCAGTGACTGCAAAAACACCCAGACCCGTTGGAAAACCAGGGTATGTGCTCAGATTACTCACTGCTAGACTTAGATGGCCTTAGGGGTGACAAAAAGTGTTGACTTTGCATTTCAGTTTTAGCTAATATCGCTGTGGCTCTTTGTCCATAGGATGAAAAGCATTTCCAAAACTCCGCATCTTATTCTTATTGTCTCTGTATTCTAAATAAAGAGATCTTTATTATGATTATGGAAATATTCTGGAAAACCGTGTCTGCTGATAAAGAAGCCAGCTGAATAACAGAAGCTTACTCACTGTTTTAGCAAGAAAATTATTCAGTTATATTATCAGACGTAATGACTGATCTATGAATTAAGATAAAATGCTGCATATATCCTACAAATACTTTTTTGCAGAAGATGAACAAAAGCGTTTACAAATCAAATATTTATTCACTTTTTCACAGGTAATATTACTATCAAGTTTATGCATGCATTTTATGCACAGATCTCAGAAATTACTCTGTGGAATTTGCATAATACCTTATGAATAAGTATTTTTTGCTGTAAGAAATTCCCAGAGCATACATCTATTTATGCACAAAACAGACTAAAATTAGAGGGCTGCTTTTCAGCGCTTGATTCCACATGTATTTGTTGTAAAGACAATAATCAGCTGCTAGTCAGACAACAGTCAAGTCAACAGTTCTGCATGCGGCTGTTTGCTACAAAAGCTGTTTCTAAAAAGCTGTTGTCTCTCAGAGCCACCTTCTGCAATATTTATGTTGATTAATACCTTTCACTGCAGTTAATTGTACGTGTGAGATTAATGCGAGGAAAATTTTGCTTGAGCCAAGTAACACCTACCAGAATTCAATTCATAAAACCCGTGGTTCACTGCAGCGTCAGAAATTCTATTGATCTGGTCCCACGTTTGATGGAAACCACAGGATACGTGCACAAGTCGGTCCACGGGGATGCACGTGGTTCTCACCCACGGCAGTTGTATGAGAACAGGTATGTGCACGGGTCAACTCTCAGTGGTAAGGCTTAGTCTACGTGCAACCTGTTCAGGTAGCCTATTTCAAACCTATTCAAGTTTGGAAATAACATCATGAGGCACATGGGGAAACTGTCTTGGGAAAAAAAAACCAGAGAGGGTAGGTGTCTTCTTCTCAAGCAGGGAGGAGCTAGTTTCACTTCTGCGCTGGACGATACTGCAATAAAGAACCTATTCTGCTGATGGGAACACGACGACAGCACTGTGCCTTTGCAGTAAGGGAAGTCCCATCCGACCTCTGCTGTACGGGTGCCACCGGTGCCTGTGGCTGCCATCTGGGCAGTGCACGTCCCAGCTCGGGGTGTGCACCCCTCACACACCCCCAGGAGTCCCTCTACCTGCCTCTGCCCTGAAAACAAGGATCCCACTCCTCACCTTGCCATAACCACCCCCAGCTGCGCCTTTACCAACCAGCACTTTGTGCCCACTAACAGACGTTGAAATCGCATTCAGACGTTGCTAAACTTGTTTCCAGGCAGGTTCTGCCATCTGCCCCTCTCACACTTAGCGCCTGGCACTACCCTCGAAGAAAATGCAACCAGATTATGCCTAGTTTACTCCGACAGCACCACGGATTTTCCTTTTACGCAGGTTATTTGTATTAAGGAGACTCAGGTCTTAAAAATCTACGGGCTCGCACTTCCATTGACTCGGACTTCACTCGAGGAAGGAGCGTGCACTGCAGCCCGCACCTTCACAGACTATTTTAAAGGCCATGACTATGTATGTGGTAAATGGCAATGGCACGCTGTGTTCTTGCATGGGGATGCTGACCCAGCCCTTTCCCTCACGCCCCACGGATTGCCTTTGCAGAAGCAGCCTTTGGATGCACAGTACCTGCCGTTTCTGGTATCGTGTTGCCGCATGTTCTTGATAAAATGAACCTTCTTAAAGTTCTTTGGTCTGGGTGATCCTGAGAGTGTCCGACATCTGAAAAATAAATCAGTTGTGGGGTGGGGGTGGGGGGAAAAAAATACTCAGTTCCCTGCTGTATGGCCAAGAAGTCTACACAAAGGCAGGAAGGAAAGACAAGACAAATGATTCAAGTCACCCTGTGTTAGGAATCAGCAAGAACAATAAAGACAATAAGTCTGGAAATGCGACAGCTCAAATAAAAAAAAAATATTTAAAATAATAATAAGAAAAGGCACCACCACCCCTCCCTTCATGCAAAAAACCACATAATAAAAAAATCTCAGCAAAATAGAACTTCCTGTAATCTACCGTGACAGCTTAGCCCAAGCTTTCAGAGGGAAAAAAAAAAACACTAAACAAAACCTGGTAAATACGCGATTTTCCCCCTCACACCAACACCCACGCTTTTGTATCCTCCTCAGCTATTGAAAAGGAGATATCGGGGAAAGTTCTTTCTTTTTTTTAATTTTAGAAAGATTTAAAATCTCTCATTCGCAAGGATAATTCCTATTTGCTTTTAACTCTAAATATTACTTTTCACGTTCCTGACAGCATACAAAACAACCAAAATAAAATAAATTACCTCAGGAAAAAAAAATTTAAATCATTCTTCAAAACATTAATCCTTAAATCTATTTTATATCTGAACGCACTTTTTAAATTGTGGTTAGAGAAAGAAATTGCCAGAGGGACGAGAGATGAGACAAACAGCAACATCCCCGCCCTTCCAGCCTTGCTCTTTTTAATCAGCTGAAACCACAACCCATGTGAAAGCTTTCTCTGTTTCTTCTCAGTGCTGTTTTCCTGCAAGGCACGGTGCGCAGGCACCGGAGAGAACTCCTGCGCTCGCTGCGTGGCCAGGGCTGCTGGACCGCAGATGCTGCATCCTCTGTGGGAGCTCTAAGGGATAAGCATCCTCCGGTGGCGCACAGGACCAGCACAGTACCTCTGCGCTGAGCCTCCATAACCTCTTTTTCCCCATCCTCTCCTATCCATAGGCAGAGTTCAGCAGCTTCCCAACCCTGAGAGGTCCTTTTTTTTGGACTGAAACTACAGACCACTGCTCCCAAGACACCAGGGACTGCTTGTACCCAAACGCCACCACTCTTGCAGGGGCACACCGCGGAGCAGAGGGGAACCCCATCACTTTGCCATTTCTGCCTACTCCTGTTAGTAAAATCCTCGAGATTCTCTCACCCTGTGGTTGCAATTAGCCTTGTTAGCTTCTTCACGGGAAAATACCACCAAGAGAGAGGTTCTACCAATAACTCTGCAAATTAGCAAGTAAAAATACTGCCTCGCAAACCATACTTTGTTTATATCTTTTGCCAATTATATGTTTTTGAATCATTTATGAGAACGCCTCATAACATGCTGGTAAGCATTCAAGAGTAAGCTTGGTAAAAATAATCAAGCCTTGGTAATAGGCCAGTTGGTACAGCCTCTGCTATTAAGCCTTTGCTTCCAGGTGGGGAGAGACAGACAATCTGCATGTGGATAAACAAGGCTATAGGCTAAATATCAATATAAACCATTTGAATTACAGGTCCCAAGATAAAGAGATGCTCAAAATTAAGCTGCTGCCTTACTGAACAGCTGACCTGGAAGCATACCACACACTGGTCAGATTACCGAGAAGCCCGTTTCTGAACTGTTAAGCAGTTGCTCCATTTTCCATCACCCGAGAGGATTGCCTAGTGACTAATTACTGCGGTCCCCAGAGAAGCTGTGGCCTCCTGGACGCAGAAATAAAACCGCACTGAAGCTGCCGATATAAAAAGGACGGCGGCAGATTTATTAGTGAGGTAGCTGTGACAAACCTACCAGCCAACACAGAAAGACAGTAACACTGGTTACCAAAATAAGATTGCTTGTGCTGAGAGAACAAATGATGAAAATCCATAAAAAATGAGAATACTACAAATACTAGCCTTCAAAAGCTTACTTCTTTAAACCAGATGTACTTACTTTTTAAAGGTTCTATGTTAGAGGCTAGTCACTCCTGTTAGCGACAACTAAACTGCTCTATTAATCAAATCTGACTTTTTATTTCCTGACATTTTATTTAAATACTGACTTTCTTATTTAATAACCTAAAGCCAGCGAACGTGTAGTTCATGTCACCTACCACCTTGCAGGGTGTGAGGTTTCACTTTACCCACTATGAAGAACATCTTAAGGTGAACACCCAGCTACTTCCCAACAGGCGCAGGGACAGCAAGTCTGTCCGTGCACGTGCCGTACAGACAAGTAACCAGAGAGAGAGTAAATAAAATGACCTCCGCAGTGGGGCATTTTCCTCAATGTCCTCCAGAGTCTCCAGAGAAGATCGCTGAGAGATGAGCCGACGTCTGCAGAGAAAACAGAACACAAAAGATCACCGGGGGGTTAGAGGGCACAAGAAAGTCCTCAGAGCTGTTATTTAGAAAAGCTCATGAACTGCCGTTCACTGACTTTGGATATTACTCAATTTTTGTCCTGTTCTGCTTATTTTACTAAGTCAATTTGATCCCAACCAGAAGCATACAAGCTTCTATAGCAAAGCACAAGTTGAAACTTCCCAACAGCTCCTCCTTGGTTTGTGCTTTCAGGTTTTCCTTCCTTCAAGGGTTTTAACACCCACCTAACACCAGCCCCACACTTGCTGTGGTAGAGCTTGCGATGCTGCAAGTAGAGTTCTTTGCTAAAATAATGCAGACATAGATCTACAGAGACTGCCCGTCTTTCACGCTGCTGCAGGGGACACTTCTCTCTGCCCCTTGCCCTTTTCATCAAATAAATGCCACTCATTTCTCAGTGATGTCCATCTCATCAGTCCTCTGAGGAGAGACTGAAGAGAGATGATGGATGACGGAGCCAGCAGCACCGGGTACAAACCAGCAGTTTAAAAGGGAGCTCAGCATAGAATCATAGAATCATAGAAATATCATAGAATAGATGAGTTTACTCATGTTTTAAACCTGTTTTCTATGCTTGAGTCGGATCCCTCCCCCACCTTCAGTGAAATAAAGTAAAGAAATTTTAGATTTCAAGTTTTCTGATTGTCCTAGTGAGCAGGGAAGAATCTCCAGCACAGGCTTGGTTTCAGCAGCAGCTGCTGCTGCAAAACCTCCAAACACCCCGACAGCAGCACAAAACGAGGAGCTGCACCCAGCCCTCCAAAAAGCACCGTAAATACAAAAAATATAAGAAAAATACAGCCCACCCACAGGCACATAATGAAAAATTAAGCTGGCAATTGTCAGAACCACCCCGTCGGTGGGTGTTTAGCAGCTGCGACAGCCAGTTGAGCGAAGGTGCTGTGCCACAGCACCCGGCTAGCCTGGGGAATGTCAGCACCCATCGCTCCTCGGGGCCATTGCTGAGGTCTACAGTCTGAACTTAAATGATAAAAGTCCTCATAGACTACCACTATTTTTTCCCCCAGTTACTTTAATGTCCTTCCCACTGAGCTGCCTTACCCCCTTGATCTGCAAGTAAAGAGTTTACAGAATCTCAGTATGTTATGAGCACCCCCCGCGTTTGGAAGGGTGCTCATTAATTTATTCCTGGGCTGTATTTTCACAATAAATTGTTTCCTCTGATGCCAGCGTAAGCAGTTCCTAATCCTTCTTGCAATTTGCTAGCCCCTCCAGTTGTGCTGCTACAACTGCTCCTGCAGCCGTGCTGCAAATCTGATTACCAAAATGTTTTTCAGTTCAAAACAGCCATGAGGTTCAGTGATTCAGTTTACTACTAGTCCAGACACCAGATTTCTACCACTAACACCCAGACAACACATTTCAGGACAGTCTGAATGTGTATGTGGCTTTTCGTGTACTTAGAAAATCATAAAAAAACCCTCAAACAATTTATAGAGCAACTAAGTGAGAAGCGTAATCCTCTTCGGAAAATATGCAAACCTACATCCCCTCAGGCTTTGTCTAAACTAGAATTTAAGAAGATCTGGTACAAGATAGGATACACCTTCAAAATGCTAAGAAAAAATAAAGAAGTCTGCATTTCAGGGCGTGCTGAACTTGCTGGCACAGACAAGGAAGAAGAGACCAAATATCTGCCTCCTGCGCCCATGAGTGCTCCCTCGGCTCCATCCACAGTCAAGAGGACACAGAGATGCTCTCAGAGGGAGAAATCAAGATCAGGAGGAGCTCCCCCTCCATTTTGAGTTACGTTGGTCCATAAATAAAAGTTGGATGTTTCAACCACCAGCACCACTGATGTATCAGATGACAGCTGCTGCTTTTTAGTACCTCTTTATGTGCCATTAGCTTAATAACACACTAAAATGATGGTACCTTCCCATCTTGTGGTGTTACAAGACCAAAAGCATACTTTGCGTGTTGTTAGTCAAAGAGAGCAAAACAACAGTACAACCTTGACATCTTCTTCGTATTAAATTTATCAAACTCGCAACACAGTATTTCCCCTAGATGCCTGTTAGATGCCATAAGGGGCTTGTACAACACTCAATGCGTATTTGAGCCACCACCGCAACCCTCCTCCAAGCATCTCCTTGGCCAAAGTTATCCACCACCTTACACCTCATTGCCAATGGCTTGGCGGAGATGGGCCTGAAGATTGCACGTCCTACATTTCCATCTGCTATTAAGACAGATGCATTGGTTGGCAGAAATACACACAAGTGCATTTCATCAGCTCCAGGGCAGCTTTAAATACTGGCCATCCAGTTGCCAGCAGACTGCTCAAATTCCACTGGCATCCCCTTGCTGGTCGCAGCTTCTTAAACCCAGCACCAGGGATGCTGCCTCCTGGTTTTTGCTTGCTAACCTCGAATGCAACACAGGCTGGATGGGAATCGCTGCCACCCCTCTTGGCGCAAAAGAGTTCACACTGATTTTCACCGGTAGTGATTTTGCACTATTTTGGGAACCTAACACAGCAAGTGAGTCTTCACAAAGAAGGGGGGGAAGCTCTTTGCTCACCCAAGCTTGGGAGAGGAGCACTGATACCTGAGCTCCCTCTCAACTGGTGTGAATATAAGCATGACTCCGGATAAATTCATCCAGGAAGGGAGCAAGCAGATGAAACCCCCCTCTAAATCACCAGCAATGAAGAAGCACGGGTCACTCAGAAGCCTGCAGTGATATAAGTGGGGGCTGCCCCAGCCCAATCCCTCCCCCTGTGCTGGCATCGGTAGCAGTGAGAGTGAGGACACCCAGACTCCAGCACCCAACCCCGCTGAAAACTGCCACGTCTTTCATCGCTCCCCAGAATCATTGGTTTTAATCGGTTCAGCTCCCTGCACAATCACAGGAGCACCCATGAGGTGGATTTGCAACAACTCTGCTGAAATCAGTTCACGCTGCCCGGGAATTGCACCTTCCCTTCATTGAAGAAGCTCAGCCGCAATGAAGTATGTGCAATTATTCCACTTTATCTTAAATCTTTATTTCGAGGCCTAATTAAGATGACCTAAATACCAATATTTATAAGCTTTCCACAGCTGGATATTATACCAGAAATGGCCGGCTAATGAACCTACCTGCTGTGAACCAAGTCACATCCTGTGCCACACACACAGGAAAAAAAACAATTTTGGAAAAGCAAAGCTTTTGAAAGGGTGTTCCAGGGAATACAAGCAAAACCAGTTTTTCATTGTCTTCATTAAAAATTAATCACCTCAACTGGTGTTTAATATTTAAACTAATTTATCATCTTTCTTTCTGCAGGCAAGCAGTCAGGGCTTGTCTATACAAGTTCTAAAAGGATTATTTTTCAAAAATTGATTAATGTGCTATAGCAGCTGGTATATGAAGACACTTGCACTGAAATAACCCAAACTGTTTTATATCACACATCAGCATCATTCTGGTGTAAAGCTGTGTTGATACCTATTTCATAATAAAAAATGTCCTATTTCAATAATAATTAGGGGAAAATCCTTCTGTTGTTAACAAAGACTATCTATACTCAGACTAAAACAAAATAGCACTGTCTGACTCACACAGGATCCAGGCTTTGGGATAAGTCTTTAGGCCGACACATTTTCAATATAAAATGCTTTAAAACTTGGGCAGAGTAAACGTCAGCCAGCTCACACACTAAAATACAATTGCCCTTAATAACAAAATTAAAGATGTTTCAATAAAAATGTTAATTTCTCCTAGTTCACAGAAAGCCTTAAAATAATTCCTCCTAGTTTAACTACCACATCCTAAGCATACCAAACTCACCCCTCTTCTCCGCGCACCCCCATGGACACAGAAGAAAGCAGTTTAGCTCTGGAAAGATGATGACCTCCTAGTTCTAATGATCAACTTACGGATTATTGTTTTTTGTTTTAAAATCATGTGATACCACTTTCCCTTAAAACACCTATCTAAAATTCTTCTTTTTTCCTGTTTCCTCCCTGTTCCCTGTGCAATTGTTACATGAGCCCAGGAATAACCAATACCCTACAATCAAATTCCAAACCCTGTCCAAAGAAAGAGATTAAAGAGATATTTGATGCTGCGGTATTTTAAACGGCCATTCTTTAAGATATTCATGACCCTGTTTGCAGTCTGGATTTACCTTTGACCAGCTGTCTGAATCTCTGTGGAAGTTTCTTAAAACATAAAATGTTGTCTCTGTTTCTCCTCTCCAAAGTCACTTTAATACGTGGTTCAGTTGCAAAAATAAAATACAAGGACAGATAAAATAAAGCAGTCTGTAACCAAAACAGCAAATAACCAAAGTTAAGTCAACTGCGAAAACATTCACTGTAACCAACCCGTCAATCAGTGGAAAATTATCTTCACTGTCAATTGCTGCAAAATACTCAGCTCAATTATGTTAAACATACAAAATCTTAAGCCCTATAGACAGGAGGTGATAAAAAAACAGAGCTGCAATCAGAACACTGGATAAATCCATCCAGGAAGGAAGGAAGGAAGACGATGATAATCCACGAGATAAGGAAAAATAAATCCATGTGTAATTACTTTCTAGCACAGCTACAAAACCAGGAAGAAAAAGCTGCATTTTTAATACGTATAATTTTTGTGGAAGTTGTGGGTGTAGATCCCCCCCTGCTTCTGTTAAGATTACAAACCTACAATGCTGAAGCCAGTAGTGCAGGTGCCACTGGCTCCCAGAAGAAAAGCATCCCTCAGGACAAGCTTCTCCACTTTGTCTGGGACAACTGAACCCTTCAGAGATGCAGCGATGACAGGACTCACGAGTGCTAACCATCTGAACATCTGCCGGCCGCATTAACACTGATGGGAGAACTTGGGAGGGCAAAGACGTTTCAGCAGCTGAAGACTGTTGGTAGTCCACATGCCCGTTGGGTCACCTCCTCTCTTCAGGTGGCCAGGGAAAATGAATGTCCACGAACAAGAATATATCATTCTTTGGAGATATTCAAAACCCATCTGGATGCATTCCTGTGCAACATGCTCTAGGTGAACCTGCTTTGGCAGGGGGGTTGAACTAGATGATCTCCAAAAGTCCCTTCCAACCCTTACAATTCTGTGATTCTGTGAAGAGCCACGGGGCAGAAACATCAGGGCTATTACCTTCCGGTCACAACCATGTTTCTAATACCGTGGGACTCAGGAGCATCAGAAAAGCACCAAACTGCCTGGCACTTGGAAAAGTGCTTACTGCAGGGGGTTGGACTAGATGACCTTTAAAGGTCCCTTTCAACCCAATACATTCTATGATTCTATGAAAATGCTGAATTCTTTATTTTCACTGTGCCTTCTTCACAAAAGATGTATCCTATGTGCACTAAGACTACCCTAGACATGTACACAAGGGGAATAGAAAGTCATTCTAAAACTTGCAGCAATGGGGAATGAGATCTGTAATCTCATTCAGGGATCCCTGTGTAATGTACAGGGATACCTGTAAGGATATCCCAGGGCCTGCCTGGAGCTGTAACTGGAGGGTTTCCCTCTGCCATCCATCCACCCTTCTGAAAGGTGCCAGCTCCAGACGCAAAGAGAAGCTCTTGCCCAAAAGCCAACCTACTGCTGCCCAAAAGCCAGCCTAGTCCTTTGCAAACACTGCCTGGGTAGTTACCAAAACATACTCTGGACGTACAGCTCCCATAGGTCAAATCAGGCAGAGCATCCCCTTGATCCGACCTCTATGGGAAGAGCAACCCTAGGGCTGTTTTTTCACTGTGCTTCATATTGTTCCCTCCACCACCAAAATGGCTTGAACGGTAAACGGGAAACAAGGAGAGTATTCAACAAGATCTAAGATCAGGCTTCTAAGTGCTAGAATGGAAACAGAAAGATTAAAAGTAAATGTATATATTATATATCACAAATAAATACATATAAGTGTATATATATATTTTTGTAATATATAATATATACATTATATATTTATATTTTCTGATTCCCCATCAGCCTGGCTGCTGAATACCTCTGCTCAAGCTCCCAGGCTAAGCTGCTGTCAATTAATACAGTCGTCTGAGATATTATACAAGACATCAGCTATGTATGAATTCCCCATCACTTCCTGACCCCTGACGCCATGACCCAGCATGAACCCAGATGAAAGACCCGCTAATGAGTCACCTCTCGCCCTCCCTCTGAAATTTTTCCTGGGATTCCTATGTCCCAGCTCATTTTCTTCCTATCTTTTGCCAATATCACAGGAAGACAAACACAGGAAAAACAAACCCTGAGACTATTAAAAATTATTAAGGGAAACAGAGTTTCCAGGAGCTACCCAAATCGATATAAAGCAGTATTTAATTGTGCGCTATCACAATTACACAGCAGGGCCATTGTCTGCAAAGAACATCAAACTCTATTTAGGACTTCTAAGTGTATTGGCCAGGCTGTCCACAATGGGAGTTAAAAGCATCTGGCGCACACTGAGAATGGGTTATTTTGTTAATTCAGCAGCTCAGCCCAAACACACACAGTATATAGCAAAAGACCTCCATTTAGCCGTCACCTACACGCAGGCAGGATGCAAACACGGTTTAAGACCACAGTCTTCTGCAGAGGGCTGTGAAGGAAAGTCTCCCTTCACAGAAATCCTGAGCTCGCAGGACCCCCAACAACCTGCTCCTCTTGGGATACGTACTGCAAAGAGAGAGACCTTCAAACCTTAGGCTAGTGATCATTAGGAGAATGCTGCCATGCCAAATGCCTCCTCAGTCTCCATCAACTTTTCAGGGTAAGCACGAAGATGGGCAGAAAAGAAGGGAAAAAGGGGAGAGCTGTGACATGAACTTGCCTCCATGCCATATTCCTCCCAAACCAGATGTCCCTCTGCACTGAGTATCCCCTGTTGCCACCCAAATCCTTCTCCAAGCCTCATCCTCCCACAATACACCCAAGACAGAAGTTCTGAAATACACAGCACTCAAACTGCTGCCTGCTGACCTGTCTGCACGTAACATCTCAGCATAAAAAATAACTACATTGCCATCCCGAAGGTAGGAGTTTTTGTGTGTGTGTACAAACCATACTCATGTCAAATACAGAGTACAAAAAGAAAGAAGAAGGAAAGAATGAAGGAAATCAACATGACAATACTGAAGTATCCTGCTGACCGTTCATAGTGCGGCAATGCAGCATAATGTTCTGTTCACAAATTATTATGTAGCTTTACATACGTGTTCCTTCAAATGGTCCACAAAATTCTAGCACAGCGCTGTCCCAGTGTCCCAGAGGGATCACCTGGGTTTGGTTATATCAAATACAAAATCAGGAGTACCAGCACTGCAAAGAGATAGGGGACTTTCACTAGAATTGCTGAGAAGCAAGCTGTCTGCTGACAAAGCATTTGTATAGTGTGAATGCGCATATACATGTGTGCAGAAAAACAGAAGGTATGGTAGAACTGGTTTGGGGGGCTTTTTTTAGTGTCTTGCACAATTCAACTTGATATATTAATTATTAGTCTTGCTAGAAGGCATCATTCTGGGAGGAAATGCATTCACCACTAGGCACTGATATGAAATCTCTAGCGAAGGAAAAAAAGTGGTGTTGAGTCTAGGGAGAACAGAAGAGCAATCACCACGTGTTGTCGATTCTAGAGGCCCCTTCATTTTCACCTTCCCCAGCTGGATTCCCAGTTCACCAAAGACAGATCTTGTTTGAAACCTACTGTCTTCCCTCTGCAGGCAGCTGCCTCTGCACCCAGTCCTCCTACTGTTGGCTCTACCCAAGCCGTAATGAGGAGCTACAGCTGCAATTCAGTAAGACTCATTTAAAGACAGCAGAGCTCTCCCAGATCCTGAAGTGCCTAAAATCTACATCCTCTCTTATCTGTAACCAATGATTTACAGATTCACGGTCTTCACTGTCCTGACTCTGCAGCAACGTGATAGCTTTCAGAAGGCTTGTGCGCAGTGATTTATTTTGAATATGCCCGAACACTGCCACAGTTGTATTTTCTCAGAACAGCCATTACCTCATAACCTAACACACATTATCATGGTAAGACATCAATGGGCACCAGCTTAATTAAAAACACTCAAAACTAGCAAAGGAGGAAACAAGATTAATCGTCTGTCGTTATGAAAACAAGGATGCTTGCCAAAGCAGAAACAATAGCACTGTAAAGAACATACAAATTCTCTATGTCTTTTTTCTACAGTAAAACCTACACCATAATAGCCTTTGTCTGATCAACATCAATCTAACCAATTCTTCATCTATTGTTTCTGCCTGACAAATTCTGCATTGTAAAACGATGAATATTTAGGTCTGTCCACAAGTAACGTTGCTCCTTAAAGGTTACATCCTAAGGATACCTATTCTTAAGAAAAGAAATGAAGAATCAACACTTAAACTGAGCACACTACTTGAGTAAGACACATTGCAAACTCAATTTTTAAAGTATCAAATCCCATAATGTTGTATTTCAGAGCAGCCAAAGTTTTGGAATTAACTAAGACACTCACTTGCAAGTCAACGCTATATGTAGTATATACCATAACACATGGAAACACATACATGCACTACTAAGTCATCTGAAAAAAAAAAAGACTGTAATTCTAGCCTGCATACATAACTACGCAATTAAAACTGCTGCCTTTTCCTGTTTGTTTTCCTTTATTTCTTTTGCAGTATTTCTTAGGTTATCGACAGCACTACCTCATATCTCTGTCTTGCCTCCAGGTGCACATGTGCTGTCTGGGAAAACTTATTCTGCAATCCTCCATCTTAATGTTAGACTTAGAAGAGATCTGAACAGGCACTAATAAATCTCATTGCCAAAAAAAAAAAAAAATTGTATCCTAGACACTGTGAATTGCCTGGATAAAGTTCTTCTGATGGAAAAAAGAAAGTCCCCGATGTGAGCAGGACATAAAGACCAAACCAAACAAGTGAAAGCTAGCATGAAGCATTTCATGCATGAGATATGAACGCTGGCACAGGTGGTGGCAATCAGAGTGTTTACTGGTGCACACTTTGGATTTAGTTCTGGGCACATTTACTACAAAGTCCCTCGGGTTCAGGCTCTTTTCCCACCATCCTATTACATACCCAGGAGCCAATGCCCTCCTTTCCCTGGCCATGCATTGCTAAGGCCCAAGCCAATTCCTATTGTTCATAGAAGTCAGATATTGGATAGCTTAGATATCCAATACTGTGTATACTTTTGGATATTTGTGATAGCTGTGATAATGCAAGACAGTCCAGCACCATAATTATAAATATTACTACATAACTATAAATATTACAGGGATTAATGCCTTCTTGCCTGTTAGTTCATGCACAGTCAGCTTTAATGCCAAAGACATTTGACTACCAGAAGATGTTTTTACTTGAAATACTGCATTTGCTTACGCTTTACTTAAAAACATATTTGCAATAATGAAGACATGTTTCAAAAACAGTACAACAAGATCCATTATTAGGGCAAAGGAAGATCCTTACTGTCCAGCAGAACCGCTCCAACATGCCTGCGAGCTTCTGGGCCTGGAGCTCGCAAGAGAGAGCTCGGTTCTTCCCTGCTCTTCTCGCTAGGGATAGATCCTGGAGCCAACCAGCATAATTGCTCTGGGAAAAGCAAACTACCTCGTCTTTCCCTTCATCCCTGCCAGTGTGACCGGGTGCTGGGTTGATAGGTGGTAGCAGAGGATTAGATCATTTCCTTCTCTCCCTGTTGAGGTCCCTTGCTCAGCATGGCATACTGTAATTGGCACATTCCCAGCCTGAGGTTCCTCTCTCCTGGCACAGATTTCTATTAAAAATGTGAAAGTTTTCAGAAACCAGTTTACTCCACTCAGAACATTTAGTTTGTATGATCCACAGAGTGAAAGACCAGCTATGACCCGAACAGCTTACCACAGGTACACATACAAAGTTTACACATACATACATGGTTTAGAGGTGACATTTAAGAGATTGGATCTCCGTGAGGAAACCTCAACTTCTCCCTACTCCTAGCGTGCAAGTATTACGGGGATCCTCATAATACTAGTAAGAGTTGATTGTGTAGCTGTACCACTTGCCTACTGTTAAGGTACAGTGGTAAAGTAGCATCCGATATTTAGAGAAGTTTGCCAAGAAGCCTCCCCCCCTGTTTTCACAACACCGAGCACCTAGCTGTCACTCTAATGAATTTTTCATTGACTTGGCAAATGCAGCCCACATCCACAGGCATGGGAACTGCCTTTCCCAGGATCAATACTTCCCCGAGAGCACACTCCGTAATCAGCAGAGGCTGGAGGCTCAGAAAGCATCTCCCCTACTCTCTACTGCAAGCAGCCTCTTCCAAGGATACCACCCCCGCTCACTTTGGGAACACGCACTGCTCTACCACCCCAGAAAGAGCTGGATGTGAAGACCTGACAGGGTCCCAAATTTATGGTCTTTTATATTCTTAAATTCCCTGCATACAGTCAAAGTGCTTTGTTATCAGATGTACAGAAATAATGCGTATTCTGGTAATCTGAGCAGTCTCTTACCTAGTAAATTACTTAATTATTAGTGGACTGATTTTTTCTGTGTCCCAACTAGTTGGTTGGACAGAAAATACCCAATACTGAGATACCAGTTTTCAACCAGTCTGGGGGGAAAAAAAGTCCAAGAAATTAATACATGCTCTAGCTTTCGGTCAGCCCTGAAGTGGTCAGGCAGTTGGACTAAATAATTGTTGCAGGTCCCTTCCAACTGAAGTATTTTATTCTATTCTAAAAGCAGATTCACCAACACACCAAAAGTGAGGAAAGCTGCCAGAGCACTCTGCTAGACTGGGTCCACTGATATTTTATATTATCAGAGCAATAAAAAGCATCTCGTAGTGACAAATCTGGCCAACAAAGAGCAATTTTAGAGGGCTGGTTTAAGACCAGGATTATTAGAAGGCAGCACAAGACCCAAATTTCACATTTATGTACTTGGCGAGCTCCCCTGCCTTGGTCCACCCATGTCAGTGCTGTGTTCACTATCCATGTACAACCACGCTGTGCCAGAAGAACCAGAGGCATCAGCTCAGGTAGACGCAAGGGCAGGCAGCCCTCTTAAAGGACACTGATTGCTGTGCCAGGTAACTCCAGTGGCAATTCCCGAGATGTTCAGTCTCTCCCCAGCATACCCAAAAGATACGTTGCGTTCATTTTATGCAATGAAGGGAAGAGTTTGGCTGACCTACCTCTAACGTCCCAGTGACCCACTTCAAAAGTCTCTTGAGCCCTTGACCTGATCTAATCTACAGTGCATATAACAAAACACATAGATAATGCAATCATTAATAATATCGTCGCAACCCATCTTCTGGTAGAGATGATTAATTGAGAACGGGTTCACACCCTAACCTTATGGGAAGTCTGGAGGATCTGAGTTACCCGGCTCTTCCCATCACAAACAAATTGTTAACACAAACGTTAACTGTGGTTACCTGTGATCAACTCATCACTGCCCGTGGTGAGTTTATATACCCTGTACATTACTTCAGATGGGGGGCCTATACACATAGGAGGTGGCAGCAAAATGTCTAAAAACGAAAGTAAATTCCCATGAGGGGAAGTTTATTAGCAGATCTCCCTCCTCCGCTTCCAAGGCTCAGCAGAGGCAGGGATGGCTTCCACAGTCCCCCAGTTGTTGATGGACCTCTCCCTTGTGAAAAGGGATTGCCAAAAGCTTTCCTAACGAAGCATTCAGAAGGGTGTAAGACACCATCCAACATTTCCAAATCTTCACAGCAGTCAAAACCGGCTGCTCAAGGTGGCTGCCTCCAAATGTTTGGGAAGCACAGGAGCAAATCGTGGCACCAGACCTGAAAAACGGGAACCTGAGCCGATGCAGTGATCGGTCCTCCCAAAGCTGAGCTGTCGTACCCTGACCTAGCCTGAATGATTTCCAGGGTCTGGCAGGAGTAGTGTTGTGGTTACAAGTGCAGCTATGCGAACTACAACCTTACGCAGAGTAACAGACCTTTGGATGGCAAATGGCATGACTATAAGCGCAGAAAAATTATTTAGCTCTTCTTTAGCTGAGACCCTTATTTATTTGGTGTTTTTTCTTGTTGGTGTTTCATTTTGTTTATATACATGCACTTTTTAGACAGTTTTAGGAAGAAAAAAAACCACTAAGCCAAAGCAGAAATGGATGTATTTGATATTTAAGGCTTTGCCTATCTGCCTGGAACAAATCAATCCCATTACCATTTCCCTAGGGGGAGCAGGCATAAGGACAAAACCTATGCGGATGCAAGCTAACAAAGATTTTTCTGTTCTTCTGCTCTCCCCCTTCCTTCCTCTTCCCAAAATTGCTGCACTTCCACCGACACCCTTTGGAGACAAGGGGCCCAAGACTTTTTTCAGAGTTGCGCTACTGCCTAGTCCTCCATCAATCGGAGGATTTTTCTTGGTAACGTAAAACAAGGCACTTTGTCATCTGACTCAGGGGCAATTTTAAAGCTCTGCAATGAATTGCAATGAACTTGCAGCTTGTTAGCGATGAATTAAGTTGATGAAAGGTTGCAAGGAACCAAAGACAATTTTTTACGGAGTATCTCCAGGCAGTTTTTCCAGGCCATGAGCTCTCTTTTGCTAACTGATGAACACGTCTTGCACTCTTTAGGAAGTCAACCGCTTGTTTCCCCATAAAAACACCCCAAAGTATTGCCTAATGCAACACACAAAGAGTCCTTCTCACGCTAAGGGAACGCGTTTCAGGATTCTGCTCACATGTTTTACCCGGGGATGCTTTGATGTAACAGCATGGGAGAGAAAATTTGAAGGATTTACAGATTAATCAGCCAGAGCAAGGATGTGGGCTAGGGCTGCTAGAAGTGCGCTCCTCTGGGAGACTATCTGCAGCTCAACTTACCGCAGATGAAATGAGACACGCTTTGGGAATGCAAATGAATTAGGATGTCACAAAAAGTAATTCAATTTGGACCAGCAGGGTTTTAAATTTGGTTAGTTACCTACAAGATCTTTATTTAACTGTAAACCTGGCATGATACCTAGGATGATCACCGATTTGGATTTCATTTTACTGCTATTTTAAAAATTAGGCTTAATAGCTTATTCTAACAGGTTTTCAGGTCACATCTATATTACATATATGTATATCTCTGTGCACTTGCACACTTACGCATTCTCTGTAACAGATTTGCAGAACAGCGGGATCTTTTGTACACATAAAAACAGGGGTAAGATTTTCATTCATATCACCAGTGTGGAAGAGATAAGTGGAACAAGGCAGCTAATTAGTCATTCTCCATTTCAATCCTCAAAAACCACAAAGAGAGCTTGTTTTTTTACTGCAGGCATTGTCTTACATCAAACAATTTGTAGATAAGAAAAATAAGTTCTCTTCCTGAAGGCACATAAGCAAGTATTTTGATATAAAAGATGAAACAGCATTAGAAATTAACTGTAACACTTCTTCCCTTCCCTAGCCACTAGAGTATGTCCATTAGGATGCATTGCTAATATGTAACTATATTATCCAGACTGACAAATTTTGCGCAGTCTGCTGTTTCGGTACTAGGGAGCGCAAGCCATTAATAGCTGACTGCCTCATTCAAATGAAACAAGACAATTATCAGCTGTAACTTACACAATTAATACTACTGCTGCCAGCATTTTCAGCAAAGATTTGGTTCTTTTATTGCTCATTTGAAGTCTTTAGGGGATGTGTTATTAGTACATCTGTCCTGCAGTAAACATAATTATCATGCAAAATTTCATTTATCATGCTGATCAGGAAGCACTTCCTACCAGCCTTTCAGCTTGGGAACACAGATAAACAGGCAAGCGAATTTGATTGCCCTGGCTAGCTGGGACCATGCTCATCGCCAGGAGCATTTCTGTTGCTTTCCAGCTGAGCCCATGGCAATTTTCTGAATAGGCAGGAAGCTCGTGCTCACCTCTGAGCTTGGGGTGCGTTGTAGTTGAGCTTGGGATACAGCGTATTTGACACTGCTTGTCTCATTAGTTGATTTTATGTTCTCCTGTAATTCTCTGCTCCTCGCTCCTCTCCGAGACGGAGCAAATGCCTTGCAGGTGTCCAGGCTAATGGAGCTGCCGCAGAGGGAGCAGGTGGCAACCGGATTCACCACGATCACGACCCGTTGTCAGTACCATAAATCACCTCCATGTCATAGACAACAGGCAACACCTACTCCAACGTAGCACCACTTTTAATATACAAAAATGGGCTTGGGACAGGTGCGAACAGACATCAGTTAAACAGATGCCAGCCCACACTATACCGAATTCTGGCTAAGATGGGTGTGAGGTTTTAAAAAGTGAACGCTGTTAAGACTTATCAAACTCTGGTACCTTACATGCAGAATAGCCCACAGCTGGAGGCTTGATGTCCAAAGAAACCATTGTCGTGAACAACTTAACCTTCAGAGGCCAACGGAACATCCTGACGCCAAAATAAGATCAAATGAAGTAAAGGTCAGCCCCCACATAGACCTCCTGCAAACTACAGTTTCATAATTGGTTTAAACCAGTCTCATTTATGCTAATAAGTTTACGCTGTGACCAAAAGGCACCCTGTTGCTTCAGCCATCTACCCACCTCTTGCATCATGCCAGCAGAAGGTCTCCTGCAGTTGGCCAAGTAAGTGAATCGATCCCGCTAACAAGCACACAAGTGAAAAAAGGTCAATTAGTGATCAGCTTTTATTGGATTTTGTCAGGGAGGAAAAGACCTGCTGCCCTCAACGGGATCAGCCCAGAACAATCCTCAAATCACAGCAACAGACTTGCTGTTCCTGCATCCTTGTCAGCTGCTCCCGTAGCTCCCTCCTGCCCCCAAGCCTTTCTCCATCGCAGCTACAGGTCTCACCTTAAACTCAGCCAGTTAGTGGGCACCAAAAACAGTCCCAGGGATCAGGTTTAGGCTGGACTCCTTCAGTCTTGACAGATAAAGAGGCCAAATAGTCCTGTGGCCAATACTAACCAGATTCAGCCGTTAGGTACCCGACAGCACAACTCCAGCACAGTTGATGCTTTTCTGCTTGATGCAAAGGAAAAAAAGCAACACAACGGCAGCAAAATGAGAACCCAATCATTTTTCTTTATCGGTTCCAACATTCTTTTTTTTTTCCTGGTGTTTAAAAACTGCCTGGCAGGACATAAGGGACTCATAGGATTCCCCGTGGTTGATGGAATCATGTTGCTGCAACGAAGGGCGGCAGAGGAGGAGACCAATTACCGATGATATCAGAAAGCAAATGTTGTTTCAAAAAGAAATTATTTTACTGCTGATAAATGTGTGATAAAGTGTATGAATTATTTTTTTTTTAGTGTGGAAGAAATTCATAAATCTAACCCAAGACAACTGCTATTGCAGACTGACATTGGTACATACAGAACAACCACACATCCACAGAAACTACTAAATTCACTACGTTAATACATTGACCCATTATGGATTGCATTTTAGGCAACTTATTCCCAGAACATTCTGATGTTTCATTTAATTTTGTTAAGACAGGGTGGCTGTGAGAAATGAGCTAGCACAGTGGTTCAATCAATTATTCTCTTTAAATTCAAGAACTGCGCATACCCAGAATGCTTAATTTCTCCCATACATCTGCATTCGCACATTTTTCTTCTCTGAAGAGCTTTCAAAAAGCTCAAGTTTTAATCAGAGGACTATTTTTGATCCTAATTTTCCAAGCTGCAGTAAAGCTGCTTCATGACCTAATCTGATGGCAAACGTACCATCATTATACAGTGGTTTTGAGACAGTTGTACAATAACTAGTCATAACCTTTCTTATTTTTTAATCACAGATACACCGGGCGCCTTATGTCCAATTAGAGCTATCAGTCTGCAGACACCCCTTTAACTGAGGTCAGCAAACGGCTTGTTGAAGCCAGTGCTGCTTGGTGTGAGTAAAATACATTACAGAACAGCATCCGAACATCGACCCCCTTTGCCATACCCTGGTGCACCAACGCTGCGAGCAAAGGCAGACCTGACTTCCCTTACACTGAGCTCAGGCTTTCGCTCACGGAAACGAGCAGGCCAAAGGGACACGCTTGGGTTCGTAGCAGCAAAAAGAATGCACGACACAGCCCTAAGGGCAAAATTTTCAGGCTGAAAATGCCCAGCAGCTCCAGCAACCGGCAACACAGACTGTGACACCGGGGGGCAGAGGCACTGCTAGTCATTGGGTGCAGGGTTTTGACTCAACTACAAAAAAACCCGTATTTGTTTTCATTTTCGCCACTATTCTCAGCAAAATAAAAAAATCTCAAATTTTGCGCATTTTGATTTGCCTGAAGCCAATGCTTCACCTTGAAATTATTTTTTTCTTATTATATATATACACACACATATATATATAAAAATCTCTATAATATATATATATAAAAATCTCTATAATATGATTTTAAAGACTCACACTCTGAAAAATATGTTTCCCACTGTTTGAACATGTCCCCTTTCTGAAGAATTTTGCTTCCTGAAAAAAAAGCTCACAGAGTTTCCTCTGGTTTGGCTTAACAGCATTAAAGGTTGTGTTTCCAGGCAGACGGAAAAATCTGGCTTACCCACAGCTTCCCCCCTCTTCTCCACATTTAACAGTTCGCTGTTGTGACCACAAGAAAGACGGCAACCGCCGCTAAAACTTTAATCTCCCCTCCCCAAAGTCATAATCTTTATATAGCAAATATAATGAGCTTTCTCAGTGAGACACTGCAACAATGTTTAACAAGATTGCATAACCAAAGTTATATTTAAATCCACTGAAAATGCAACCCAATTCTCCCAGAGTCTGCTCTGGTGATAATTAATGACAGATTTCATTAATATTCACTTACCCCATTTTTTTTTTTTCTTGTAGGCTTGTGACCCAGTAACACAAGGACAGAGGAGAAGAAATCTCTTCTACTAAAGAAGCCGTGTTAGGCATTACAGATAACATACAAAGCGTGGCCATGCTGTTCTCTGTCCCCTATTACCCCTCAATTTTATTCTCTAGAAGCTCTTTCAGCAGATACTTCCAGGCTGTAACCACAGGAGGGGCAGAAGGTATGTTGCCACTGCTGTTAGGAAAGCCAGTGGAGGACAGAAAGGGGGAAAAAAAATGAATTTCAAAGTATTTTGCAAAGTGGTCCAAACATTTAGAGGCGGTGAGACGTCTCTCCTCCTGCCCCCCGGCCACAGTGTGATGCTGTACCAAGGCATCACTAAAACAACATATTTATCCCATATTGTTATCCCCACATATTTCCTGAGCTGTCCTACCTCTCTGATGAGGGGGTTGCTTTGAATTTAGTTCTCCTGGTTATTTGTCGCAAGCATTAGAAAAAAAAGAGTGAGGAGACCAACCTGACGGGCGTTTGAACAACCTGCTTGGTTTCATTTGCAGGCACACAGCCTGCACCTCGCTTCATACGCCCCCAAAACTGCAACTTTTCATGCTAAAGGATGGCAATTTTCTGAGCAACTCAGAGCACCGACTCCCTGAAATGGTGAACGCCAAATTATCCTATCCTATTCTGAAAGGAGACCAGTCAAGAGATGCTTTTTTACGTCAATGAAATTGCAGTTTCCCAAGGCAACACAAAGGCTGACACCCCAACAGGCTGCCTCGCCAGGGCAGGCCTGGGGAACGCCGCCTTGAGCTCTGTAATTAACCCGAACGTCAGAAAAATTACACGAAGTCCTAACCAACCGGGAGTCCAACCGGTCTCCCGATTTGCATCTCACTCCAAAATAAGTCTCGAGCCCAAATCTCCGTAGCATTCTGGAGATCCTCCCAGCAACGGGGGAGGGATGGGGAAGTGAAGAGGAAAGTGGGAGGAAGAAGGAAATGGCTGCTTTCCCTTCCCAACCTTGTACTTCCTCCAAAAGCTTTGCTCTCCCCTTTACACATACAGTAAAACCAGGAGATACTTTCTTTTCCTCTGCCCTGGAAAGACAAAAAAGCCCTATCCTCCTTTACTCTTGCAAATATCCCACCCCATCCCTGCCAGGTTCACGGGGGAGCTGGAGCACTGGAGCAGCAGCTTCCCCTGGGCTGCAGAGTCCTGCACAGCGACGACCTTCACTCCGAACGTTTCTTATTTTTAATTCCCATTTGAAGCCCAGTGAAAAACTCCAGAGCATAAGTAAATGCCCACTAAGCTTTTCACAGAATTGAGCCTTTCATTTTAAAAATATCTATCGTGATCCTTGGAAAATGCTCATTCTAACCTCTGACTGCACAGGGAAATGATCTGACAGACCATACATACATAAAAAAAAATAACAACAAACTGAAAGGAAACTCAGTAATATCAACCTCCTGAGCTCCTACAGCCCCAACCCGTCCAGTTCCACAGGGACTGGGCAGCTGGCCATGGCATTGCCCAATTTCATGAATATTCAGGAGGAGACTTGATGTTATTTCAATTCACAGACTACAACAACTGGAGAGAAATTCTTAAAAATAAGGGTCACAAATAGAAGGGGCAGCTGTGTCCCATCCCAACGTTATGCGCTGTGACAATTTCACAGTGCCACGTCTTGTTTTTCAAGGAACCCTTATTATTGCCAGTAATTCTGTTATTGTCAAAAATCATTAAGTCATCTAGACCCAGGTATTTTAATTAGACATTTCATGGTTGGCTTCATACCCCAAAGACAGGATTACGGGCAGCAGCCGGCCCCACAGCCAGCGTAACCCAAGCGAGTGGCTGCTGTTGGGACTAGTTTCAGCAAGAGCCGGCGATGAGCTACTCGCAGACACCGCCCCCGCTGTGACCATAAAAACATCATTACGAAACCCCTATTCGTGCAAAACAGGTAATTTTGGAAAAGCTCCGAGCTGGGTTTGAACACCTCAGTCCAGCAGGAGATGACACGCTGTCCCGTGACAGGTTAACAACCTGCTGGGGATTTGGCACACCCCAGAGCAGCCGGTTTTGTTGAGACAGGCAAGGGTGCCACCAGGCCATGTCCACAGGCCAAAAGCATTTTCGAAACTGGAGGCAATCGCCTTGCAGAAAAAAAGACAACTAATAAAAAAAAAAATAAAATCCCTAAATTTTTTAATCCCTCCTGACTGAGTTCAGTATCACAAATTTCTGGGAGAAGAGGACAAAGGGGACCCTTCCCACAAATACCACTGGAGGGGTGAGGATGTGAGAACAAACTTCAACCATCAGAAGGACGCATGGTTCCCCTGGAATTTCTCTACACCTCCTCCCGTAAACTCAGGAACTGCACTGCTGGTCATCAGGGCCTATTGGCTGGTTTTCCACTGCCACATCTACCTTACCCCGGCTCCTGTTACGGGAGGTATCAACGCAGGGGCAATTCACCAGACAGTCCTCCTCTTGGGGGACACTGGGTACCGAGGCGCCATCTGCGCTGTACCCACATCCGCCTCAGAAGCTGCATCTTCCCATGACCTGCAGTCTCAAGGCAGATGCTAAAAGCAACGTCGCGATGGGGACAGTTGTTACGACTTCCATGGTGGTATTCGGCATTTTTCAGGGAGCCTTATCTCCCTGAGAAAAGATATGCAAGCACTCCACATGTGCACATGGTGCCTCCAGTATGCATTGCTGATTCTCCGAAAGCAGAAGGCACGAGAGACCTGTGACTGTATTATCCGTTTAAACAACAAATACAAAGCTAAAACAAATTAAAAATTCATGAATTTCTGTGAATCCTTAAAGAATCTTATTTTTGCCTTCTGGGATGTAAGTCTTTAAGGCTGCATCTTTTTGAAGCTTTTTTTTGATCTTGAAAGTTAGGAACTTTGTCAAAAAGAAAGGAAACAAGGAGATTAGGCTGAGCATCTCCACCTCGTCCCAGTAGTCCAGGAACTTTAAAAAGTCTCTATCATGCATTGCAAGACTTTGAAGTTGGCGGTATTGGAGTAAGTTCCTCCGCAACAAAGATGGAGTGGAGGCATGGGATCCTTTATCAGATCATGTGATTTAGAAATGTTGCTAATGCTTCCAACCCTCATGAAAAAACATGCTAAAAATCTTAAAAACAACTACTAAAAACCTTAAAACTGCTAAGCTGTGTCTCACTATCCATTATTTGCTCCTCCGCTTCCCCAAGCCAGGAGTGTGACGTGCATGCATATGCTACCTTTCAAACATGATTACTGAATTCTGCTGAAGGCACTTGCATATGCAGGAAAAAAAGAAAAGAAATTTGAGTCCCTGAAAACAGATGCAGTGGATCTGTCTCTCCCACTCCGTTCAATCTAAAAAGCTATGTATTTCTGAAAGACGAAAAACCTAAATGTGAGGTTGTAAGAGAGCAGAGCCAGACCCGTGTGTTAGCTTAAACCAGCAGCTAATTCAGTTTAAGGTGATACTTTGGGTTGTGAAATAAAATGTCGGACTTGGGAGCCCATTTGCTTTGGCAAGCCTCTGCTTTGGGGCCAGTAATCCCTTTAATTGCCCCAAATCACCTAAAGGCACCTCCAGCCAAAGAAGTCTTTGCTCTATAAGCAACCTCAGATAGACAACAAAAAACTTAAAACAGAAAACCAGCTGGAAAAAATTCTGACAGCAACTCATCACATCTCCTTTAAAGACTTAAGCATATAAAGGAGAATATAAAGCGTGAAATGCCTTGAAAAAAATCTCAGTGCCCAGTATTCTCCCAGGTTGCTATAAGTTATATTCAGCTTTTAACATTACGAGAACTAAATACATGCATTAATTTACAGAAACATCTCAAAGGTGACCACTGAAAGCTCATCCTCTACCAGATTTTGAAATATATCAGACTAGTAACTGGAAAAAAGTCACCAATAATTTGATGCGATCCCGCAAAACCTCGTGCAGGTCAATACTCTAAACAAAGGTACTAACTGCGTGACTAATGATGCACTTCTGTGGAAACCTCGGCTGATGGGGCTCGTGCTAAAATGAAACTACAAAACTGCTCATTTTGACTGTGTTAGGCAATGACTTTATAAGCCAAAGTCGGCAAGTTACCTGGGAGAGCAAGACTGAATGTGTCTGCAAGTGTTTGCAGGATCAGCCTCTATTTTTATACAGCCCTTTTCCAATGACAAAAGCTAATTTAGAAATACTTGTTTCAAACTAATCGCCTCTTTCAAAAGATGCAGTTAAATATAACGCAAGAGAATATTTACTTTAGAGCAGCCTTGGGGGGTGTGAAAACACACAAAAATCTATGTTTTAAAAAAGTAATTAAGACATATTTAGAAAGCACAGACATGAAATGCGGACGTAACAACTCCGATACAGATTTTAAATTTTCATGTGAAAAGTCTAACCTTGTAATATATCACACATCTTAGATCATCTGACTTGTGTGTCTGTCTGCACATTCAGCATCACAGCCCCAGGCTGAATAAACACGGGCAGAGAAGAAAGAGATTCTTGTTTCCTGGTAAAGCTTCTTGCATTAAAGAAGTGAAAGCAGGGCAAAAGGCCCATTCAAAAATGTGTCACAAAACACTTCACCGCAGACCTAGGAGCTTTGTCATGAGAGGGGAAAGGAAAAAAAAAAGGATTTTGAACAACAATATTGCCTAATGGGATTATGTATACACAACAGTTTCCCGTTTACAATACCCTACCAGGGAGGTGAACGCAAGCTCAAGTTTTACCTGTGCCAGTAGCAGTTACATCATTTTATGACAGATATAAAGCAAACAGGGTATAGGCCACAAAGCTGCTACTAAAAGCGCTTAATCTTACCAGGAGGGTATCAGACAGGCAATTAAAGAAACAATATTCCGCCCCAAAACAATACATTTTATTACCTGTAAATACACATCTCTCTCTTTTGGCTTTAAGTAGGAGCTCAGGAAGCATACACTTCTGTAGCATATTTTTGGGTAACTTAAAGCTTTTAAATTATATATAAAAGTAGTACCTGGGTATGTTTGTAGTACACAGAAAACGGTATCCAAATGACAATACCCAGAAAATAGTATCCTGATGACAATACTACAATGCATGAAGACAAACTGTTTAGCATCCTTTTGAACTTGCTTGCATATTAAAATGTCTCTGTATTTACATTAGCCAGAAGGGGTACAGAGAAAGAGGGCCTAGGACTGAGTATTTCCCCTTCCCAATTCCTTCCCTGGTTTTGGTGTTGTTTTTTTTTTGTATCTGAACTAATTTCGCACCTAACCACAACCAGCATACCATGCTTTGAAGGTTTTTAAGAAAAAAAAAAAATTGAAAAGCAAATTTGGGAGTAGAATCGCCACAGACTGGAAAAAACCTGTGTTTTAGCAACTGGAAAAACTTATCCCTACACCTCACGAAGAATAAATACAGCTATTAATACAGAATAAACATCCTTGCTTCTACTAATAAAGACAGCATGGACATACAGCTATTGTTTGAAGTGAAGCACATCTAAAGCCTTCACAGTGACCGCTCCAGCCACCCCCCATGCTCCAACAGGCTGCAAGAACAATGTCACCAGGAGAAGGGATGGCCAAGGAATCCGTGTGTCCTGGCGAAGCCTTCTGGAGCAAGAAGGTGTACGGAGGTGGTAGGGTGGTGAGTGGGCCGCGGTTTTTTTGCAGCTGATGCTCAGACTCACCCAGGTCCTCGATCCCGACAGCGGGAAACTGTCTGTACGCATTCAACAAGTCAAATGGGAGATGCAAGGGTTAACAGAGCAGCAGTCAGTACCTGTGACAGAGCTACAAGGAGAACTGGAAAAATTTCCTCTCTCGGGGGAAATTTTCCCCCGAGAAGCAGCAGCACCTTACAGAGAATCCATACAGCAAAAAACCCAAAAACACACTTCTGCCTCTGCCTCTCCGACCGCCCAAGCACCCACAGCATCTTCCCTTCTCCCCACAGGTCTCTGCAGAGGAGAAAGTTTGACATTAAGGGCCACTATACAAGGCTCATGGCCCCCACAGCAGCAGAAAAAGCCAAATTATATAAAACCCGCATTGTTTTGCTTCTGTCATCCTTTGCCTCCTCAGACCTGAAGAGTAATGAGTCTGTCTAACGCAGAGGGGAAAGGGGAATGGTTTTGTGCTTGGATGGGTCGGGGCAGATGCATAGGTGGGACTTGCCAAACGCTGCCTGCAGCTGGCTGGGCAAGGGGAGAAGCACAGAGGTGGATCCAAGGAGCTGCAGACGGTGGGGCCGGAGGAGGAGCTCAACCCTCCACCTCTGTGCGAAACCACCTCTGTGGTTCCCCCTTGCAAATCTCGGGTGGGACCCAACACAAAGGCTCTTTTGGTAGCTACTTACATACAAGTCACAGGCAAAATTTTGCCTTATTGCTTCCACTGAAGTTAGCTATATTTTGTATAAAAGTGTTGGGTTTTTTTCTTTCTTTCTTTTAATTAGACAACCGAACCCTCCTCCCCAGACCTCACAAACAGAAACCACTACTTCCTCAGCCGCTGCATGTTCACGTCTAAAAACAGCACAGGGCAAGGGTAAAACCATGCTGGGTAGGACATTAGACCTCTGTGTTAATCAAGCTCACAAACTGCCACCAACATGTGATACAGAATTTTGAAATTTTGGTTTTCCTGTTTCACCTTTTCCACTAAACAGACAGGAAAGATGTCTGTTAATGTGAATAACCGTAATAATAAAAAAAAAAATCCATTTTCACAGAATTTACCACATTATGAAATGAAGATTTAGAAAGCCCACAACTGACCAGTAAAAAGAAAACAGATGCCCAGTGCTGATTCAACAAGCAAAAAAAAAAGTTTTCCCCATAAAATCTTTTTAAAACCCCAGTGGAAAGAGGGAAGTCAGTAATTTCCAGTGGAAATGACCCAGGGAAAAGCATCTGAATTCATAGGGTCAAACAAAAAGTGTCTTAACCCAGTGGAAGAAAGGGTGTGAGAATTTTAAATGAGCTCAATATGAATCCTTTTGTCCTAGAACAGGGAACTGAGACTCTGTCTCCACTGTGTTTGACTGGCTCAGAAGCCCACTTCCGATGTGAGTTTCCCAACCATGCCCGCTTATGATGTGCTCTTCTTTGCATGGAGCAGCCCCGGAGCACGAAGGCTTCCCCTCTGATGGTGGGAAGCCAGGTGACACACTGCAGGAGCACAGCACTTGTCCTCCAAATACTGCTGGGTGTCCGGTCCACAGGTCCAGGCTAGAGCTGGTCTGAATGTCCGTAGCGTGGACATCTGGTCCTCAGCACCAAGCTCCTGGCTCTACCGACCTGCTCCTGCTGGGCCATGCTGCTTGTTGACACAGACACGGCCCTTCTGGATGAAGAAGGCCCAATTCCCTCTCAAAGGCTCCAGGTTTAAATAATTTGTAGTGTCGATGGTTCTTGTTTCGCTTTGTTTAAGAGCACTGGATGTTTAAACAGCTTGTGCAAAACAAGAGTGCAGCCTGGTGGGACTGACTGTCACCCCACAGCATGGCACAGGCACATCATGTGAGGAGCTGACCAAGCCTTTGAGATGTCTTTTTATGCCAATTTTGCTCTCGTTCTGAGCTTGTGGAAACAACAGCGTGAAGAGCAATCAGAGAATTACGATCACACTGCATTAGAAAAGCACAACCTGCACCTCAAATTTTCTGCTTCTTATGGCCCACGTCCCTCCATGGGCTAAGATGCAAAGGATTAGTAGTGCTGTGGCCGCCAAAACCGCTTTTCACATTTTATACAGAGAATTTTTGTCCATTTCCATTAATGTGTCAGCACACAGCAAGCTCTCTGACCCAATGATTAAACCAGAGATGTGCTGCTAACTTCAATAAAAGCACAACCACTGCTACGGTCCCCAACAACGCCAATCGCTCCCCAGAAAAGCCAGGGAGAACAAGTATACAAACGGGAGCATGTCTGGACAGTGTGGTAAGCAAAATTTGTGAAAACCCATACAGGAAAAGCACACGCTGTCTTTCCAAAGTGAGATTTTCAAAGAACCCCACAGAGTTCCTCAAAATCCATGGTTCAGAGGCTCCTTCAAAAAACCCAGCTTGAATTGCTTGACTGCTCTGTTCTCTTTAGCTGGAATAACACAAGACAGACATCTAATTCGGAACTAACACTGGAGAAGTGAAGTCAAGTCTTCATTACCATAACCCCACATCTTGGGAAAGTGGATGTGAGGGTCAAGAGCCTCTCAAAAGCTGCGTTTCCTTTAACATATGTAAATGGCACACACAAAAAAATACTCAGACAAGACCATGTTGAAATATTCCTGGGGATCGCACAAAACGGAGAACTGTGACAATTGCAAGACAACTGCCAGTTACAGGAAAGACCATACCACCCTCAACTGTCGATATCACATTCATTCATCCAGTAAGATATTCGAGATATGCAATCACTTGACAGGTTGGAAATATTACCTCCGCGCCTAAAATAGACAAGACAGGCCTCATCCTGTTCTCATTTGTACCTGAGCAACAGGCCTCATCCTGTTCTCATTTGTACCTGAGCAACCCTGCAATTAATTCAGAGGCCGCTCGTTTTCGGATGCCTCGACCTCCGCCAAGGCGGAGTGGCTCACGAGGGCTTTTTGGCTCCAGCCTCTTCGCTCCCACCCCATCTTCCCCAAGCACAACCCACAGCCTTGTGCCGTGCCCTCCTTCACAGAGCCGCTCGTGGGCTTGGGGCTCAGCCCCGAAGGGATATGGAGGAGTAATGGCATTTTCGACAGCACTGATCACAGCATCGGTACCACACCATAAAAAAAAAAAAACAAACCCTCGCTTCTGCTGCAAGGCTACATCCTTCCAGGAGAAGGAAGCTTGCGAGCTCACAAACTCACTGCGAGAAAATACACGTTTCTGTTCACATCATCCATTCAACCTTCACACAGAGCACGAGGACAGCAACAGAAACTACTGCCTGGAAAGTGCCTTTTTAAGGGTTTCTGGCAAATTCATACAATTTGCATTTGCTCAAACTCTGCTCCCTGTTACACCCTAGCTCTGTCGTTGACTTGAATAGCCTTACATCAATAAGGAAACTAATGGACAAACAAGAAACCAATATTTATAATAATCTCTTTAAAACAAACAGAAGCAAAAAACCTTGGACAACAAAGTCTGTTCCTTAAATGTGTGCAGCCACTTGCTATCTGTGAGGCTGCTCGTGAGTTCTGCAGTACCTGGAGTGGCTTCTAAAATAGAAAAGCATTTTATCTTGAGGCGAGTCATGCCCACGGAAAAATACAGATTTTACAAATAAATCTCAAAGGTCATGCTGGAGGTACTTGACAGCGGCACTTTGTGTTCTGCAGTAAATAATTCTGCCTTTTTAAGCAAACACCCCTTAGCTGCCGCTTCTTCTGGATTAGGTTATGCTAAAAGATGGCATCCTACAAAACAGTAAACACCACCAATTAAAAATCAAATCCAGTTTTGCTTTAATTAAAGAAAACAGCCTCATAAAATTAAAGAGGTTCCTAAGATACACAATCGGTTAAAGACAGGAGGTTATGTGAACTCCATTTTAGAAAATGTAATGATGCCTTTGTGATTTAAAGACCACGCTTCCAAGACTATTAATAGCAGACAGCGAGCTTTCCACGCCTTTTCACATACCCTCTGCAGCACCTGCACGACTCACCTACCCAAGGGATTAAACCATACTTTGCATCTGAAACAGCATCTGAAAGCTGCTTTTCCTCTCTTCCTATTACCCAAAAAACACCTCTGTATTTTACAGTCAGAAATTACATCATTCACTTCAGTAAATTTGGAGAACTACGAAGTTTGCTCCAAACTTACCAAGCCTGCTCAACTCTGCCCACATCCAAGGTATCAAGATGGAGTTTTCATTTTCATGTAGCTCCCCGTCACCTAACAAGGACTTCACTCCCTGCTGTGCAAGTCCACTGCACCCCACGGACACGTGGGCAATCCTTCTGTCGCCCCACATTTGCCTGGCTGTAGCTGATTGCAACCTCGACCGAAAAAAGGAGGAAATTAATCTCCTTTTCTGTTGGATCTGTAGGTACTAACGCAAGCGCAGAAGCAGCAGAAAAATAAAGGGTTTGTTTGTAGAGGGATATGACAGACAAAACACAAGGAATAAAGTTGGTGAGTTAAAAAAAAAAAAAAAAAAAATGTTTTCAAGACACATTTCAGACCATAGCTGACATCTAGCTTCTGCTTTATGTTACATCCTTCAGACTGGCTGAGTACAGCAGGGTGGGAAGTGCAGGTTCCTAGCACATGCCAGCGTGAACAAGGAGTAACGAGACCTTCTTGAACTGTAGGTATGGACTGTATTTGTGTACACACATGTATGCCTGAAGGCAAAGGGCCTTAGGTGACGTTCATCTCCTGGTCCCCCTTTCTCCATCCCTACACGTGCTGGGGGTATTGGATGAAACCAGACGTCCCTCCAGCTGACACAATGGTCCTCCCTGAGTGATGAAGGCATCCTAGGTCTTTGCAGCAGTGAGGCTCTGCTCTCCCCTCCTCCAGCACCAGGAAACTAAAATTCAGCAGATCTCCCTCTGAAGAAGGCTGGTGAAGCCGTGCCGCTTGCACCCTTTAAAGGGCACACTACCACCACGGGGTTATAATCCACTCCTCTGCTAGCAGCTGCAGTGGGGACCAGGCTGCTCCAGGGCTGTGAGTTATCTCTGTGAAAAGCAATGGTAATAGCATCTGATCCTTTCATTGCAATGAAATTAAAATCCATGCCACTGTGCCAGCATGTACACCTCCTGTCAGATAGGGAGACAGCTCAGCTCTGGGTGTCTCACCTCCTCCTCTTCCCTGCTGGGATATTAATCTCCGTGTGATCCAACTTTCTTGGAGGGCTGGGACCTCTCTCAGCACTTCCACCCATGGCAGACCCATGTGATGCTGTGAACACTGGAGCCTCCCACATGTTTCCCCATCCGTTTTCCTTACTGGGAGTTGGTGACCCTGTACCTGCAGTGGCTCATTCTCCATCCTGAAATGGAAAAGGAAATGATGCCCCACGGAGGGGAGAGGACAGAGAGAGACCCATCACCAGCCTTCCCATGCTGCAGAAGGCACAAGCTCCACTCCAAGGACAGCAACAGCGCCTAGTGGTTGGTACCTGTGGAGACTGCACTGGCACCACCACCGCATCCCGCTATCACTTCTCTGTCTCTTGTGTCTACACAAAAAATATGTGCAGATATGCCCTGTACGGTCATGGGCGAGGCCACACACAGCAGAGGGCATGCAGATAGCTGAAAAACAAAAAACCAGTTACCTGCAAGGAGTCTGCAAACCAACTGGCACTACTTATTTCTTGGTGTTCAACATCCTACGCAAAGCCCAGAGAAAGGGATGAGCAATCTGAAGAGCTTCATCCCTGTTCGTTCCATGCGGCTCAGTTCCAGCTGCAGCTCAGTTTCCAGTGCAGAAAGAAGTCAGCATAATGTCACCTTACCGATTTTTCCTGTTAGAATCATAGAATCATAGGGTTGGAAGGGACCTCTGGAGATCATCTAGTCCAACCCCCCTGCCAGAGCAGGGCCACCTAGAGCAGGTTGCACAGGAATGCGTCCAGGCGGGTTTTGAATGTCTCCAGAGATGGAGACTCCACCACCTCTCTGGGCAGCTTGTTCCAGTGCTCTGCCACCCTCACAGGAAAGAAGTTCCTCCTCATGTTGAGATGGAACTTCCTATGCTCAAGTTTGTACCCATTACCTCTTGTCCTATTGCCGGGCACCATTGAAAAGAGCCTGGCCCCATCCTCCTGACACCCACCCTTTAAGTATTTGTATGCATTAATTAGGTCACCCCTCAGCCGTCTCTTTTCCAGACTAAACAGACCCTCAGCCTTTCCTCATAAGAGAGGTGTTCCAGCCCCCTAATCATCTTGGTAGCCCTATGCTGCACCCTCTCCAGCAGTTCCCTGTCCTTCTTGAGCTGGGGAGCCCAGAACTGGGCACAGTACTCCAGGTGTGGCCTCACTAGGGCAGAGTAGAGGGGGAGGATGATCTCCCTCGACCTGCTGGCCACACTCTTCTTGATGCACCCCAGGATGCCATTGGCCTTCTTGGCCACCAGGGCACATTGCTGGCTCATGGTCATCCTGTTGTCCACCAGGACTCCCAGGTCTCTTTCCTTAGAATCATAGAATCATACACAAAATCAGGAGAGTTTTTTTTTCTTTGAAGGAAAATTTATGCTTCTTTTGAATGCCTTTACCTATAAACTGATGTGCCTATGTTTGATTTGCCTTGACAGCATGTAGATTTGAAAACTTAATCATATTTACCTTTGTAATATGATTATCTGTAGAAGCACCAAAATGCAGTCTGTTGTTGCCTGAGAAATTATTATAAGTTATCTAGCTTTCTATTTTTAATCCCACCAATATTATACAGTAAAGTCCCTGATACTGAAAAGATTTACTTACTATCATAACTTTATACAGTGGCGCTTGATTTAACTGAGTAATTTTATACATATGTAAATGTACAGTTCAAGCTTTGCAGGATCCTGGGTCAGAAAGGACATACCTTCCTCTGCCATCCAAGACAAGCAGGGGTAAACACATTTCAGTTGTGGTGAGTGAATCTTTTTTCCCCAAAACCTCAATTTCACACAATTGCTACCCTAATCTATAACAACTGCTTGCTAAGAACATGTGCTTGTCCTTCATATTCACATATAGGGTGAAAGGCTCTTCTAAAAAAAATACTTCTTCTAGAAATGAAGGTGGCCTTTGCTTCACTTCTCATTCACTTCTAAATTTTCCACAATAGAAAACCTTCCTTAGGCAAAAACTCTGAAATGTAGCTGCTGAGAGCAGTGTTGACTTTGAAATACATCATGAGAACGGAAAAGACATTCAGCATTCATGACAGGAAAGCAGTTGCTACGAATATAACACAGTAGCCCTTGTAAAGGAACCTCACAATTCCTTTAATATGTACTCCTCTAAATCTGCATATTGCAGCCTGAAAAGCAAACCCTGAGAGTCCTAAAAGTTTCCCACTGGCACATCAGGTTTTCTCCAACCAGCGGTGAAATTTTCTTCTCCTAACTCATTTGCTGAGCTCTTTACCCTACCCTTGCAGCCAATAAAACTTCTGCTAAGCCCTTCTTATGAAATCAAATACCATTCCTTAAATTTCTCAAGTGCGTTATTTGCAAACTGCAGGCCAGCAGACAGATACTCTCCATATGCCAAATTATGTCATTTCCATCTTCTAGGAAATATAACACTTTTGCTAGAAAATATATTTTCTAGAAAAAATAATACTTCTTGCAGCAAAGCAGCAAGGGGTTTTTCAGTTGGGTTATGAAAAGAGCCATCTCCGTGTCTCGCTGCCCCCGCCGCGTTGCTAAGCCTGGTATCTGGTGGCAGCCTCACAGCCACCAATAGAAATTCTGGGTGTAGAAGACAGTGTTTGTCAGAAAGGACTAATTACAACCTTGGAAGTATTAGCGTATGTCCAGAAGTGAATTTTGTGGATATTTGCCTGGATCAAGTAGAATATGATTTCCCATGTTTATCGTGGGATAATTTGGTGTCTACCGAAGTTTCAATGTACAGAGGTCCCAAGATACACAACCAAACTTCTGCATTTTCAGGTTAAATTATGAAGATGAGCCTTTGTGTAGGGGAGGTCTTCCCTGAGGGACTATGAACAGCTGAAACTCGGGGGGCGGGGGGCCGGTTTGAAAAAAAAAATAATAAAAAAATTAGGATTTGGTTCTGTTTCCCGTCTTTACCTGCAATCACACTCGCCACTCTACAGAGCCTCTGGACAGCCCACACGGTATATGCTTCTTTGAAATGAGGGAGCCACAGAATTACTAGATGGTTGGGTCTTTTCCTTTCAGAGAGCACACCAGAGAATCTCATATTTGTGTTTTAGCTGTTTTGAACTGTTCCAAGCTAAGCCATATCCTCCACCAGAAGAGTTCTCAAAGTCATAATAATTACACATTAAAGCATATTTCCTATCTAAATGCTGTCATCAAACGATGATCTGTCATTATCCTATCTATCTACCATCAAACTATGTTTTTTTTGATGGTCTGGAGGGCTGGTGACTCACATGGTTGCTACCGATCATCATCATTTCAAGCTGCTTGCAGCAGTATCGTGCTGTGTAGCAGGGTACTAAGGAAAAGGGCCGGTCTGGCTGCCTGCACAGGAGCTTTGTTGGTAAAGAAAAGGGTGAAAAGAAAAACTGAGTAATAGAAATGCACTGACCACATAAGCAAACTTGCTAAAACATCCCGCTCCTCCTATCTCCGGACAGCTAATGAGGGGTCACCGCATACCAGCTAGGCACCTGCACGGTGTAACCATGGGACTTCCCGAGGTGGGGCTGGACCTAGAAAGCTTTGAATGGTGGCCAGCGAAGGCAGCCAACAAAAACACAACTCCTCACGTGTTATACCAGCTCAGGTTTTCTCACAGGGGTTAATGAGCACCCACCCTGGCAGAGCCCTCTCACCCGTTCAGCTCTAAGGCCATCTCGCTCCAAAACCTGCCGAGTGCCAAGGTCTCAGCAGAGGCAGCTCCCTCTCAGCGTCTGTCCTTCTGTGAAGCTGTCTAATTAATTCCCTCATAGTCGTGAACGCTACGTTCTGTCCCAGCTCATCTTCAGAATTGACAGCAAAGGGGTTTTTTCCTTGTCTGATGAATATTAACCTTTTTATCTGCAGGAGATGCTTGCTAAGTGGTATAGTAAGAGCCCAAAATATGCCAGAGCAAACTTCTGTGGGATTTATTCTTAAAAGCTTTGTGTATTAAAGGAACAAGGATGATGCATCTATGCTGCCCATCTGTCTGTGCATCATTGTATTGCAGTGACCACTGCTCAACTTCGACTAACATCTGACCACATTTCCACAAGTTTCAAAGGAAGCAACAGAGGGAGGCACAAACCTGTGCCCTGAACAAGGGACAAGGCTGGCAGAGACCAACAGTGATGGATGATGGCCAGTGTGACGTAGGGCTGGCCGTGCTTGGCCCATGCACAGCTAAGAAAGCCCACCAGCAGTGACTGCTCTTGCACAGCTCGAAGTGACCAGGAGGACCTAGCCTCTCAGTGTCCTCATGATAAAGGCCACGGGTGCACTCAGTGTCCCTCACGGAACTCCTGGAGGAACCTGCAAGCTGTGTGCATGGGGACTCCAAGCCCTTTCTTGGGACCAGTGTCAAAGACTTAGGCAGGGCCTGTAGCACTGAAAACAGGCCATGAAGGACCTGCCCCAAGAGACACAGCAGGACGCTGGTGCAATCAGTGAAACTGCCCTTATTACCTGAGTCTTACCCCTGCTGTTGAACATCCCCTCTTCAGGGGGGCACAGGAGGACCATTCAGCCTCCTGAAGTGGCAGCTGAAGTCAATAACCATCCCCTTCTTTAGAGAGGGCAACCATCAGTGGTATACAAGGTCACACACCTATGAAAAGACTTAGTTCAGCATGTGTACTTCCTATTCACTTCTCAGACCATTAAATTGCTGTTTTCACGCTATTCTTGTATACATCATTCTGAAACTCGGGCTGCCTGAAAGGCTTTAGGTTCAGTGAATAGCAGAGGCTCCATCACACACAAAAGGTCCGATGTGCTTCCAGCAGCTCACAAGGCTACTCCTGATGCTGGGATGACCCTGCAGGGTGGACAGTGCCCCCGGCTCTTTGTTTTGCTCCTATTTCAGGACTCTGCCTGTAAGACACTTGTTTCTGAGACGCTCTTCTTTTGTTTCCAGTGTGTTTGGAGGCATCTTCTGTGGTGGGCTAAGCCTGCACTGCCTGCCTGCCCAAGGCCATGGAGGACCAGGCTCTGACCTCGCAGCCCTCCACCACGAAACTAAATTGTGGGATTCAGCTCCTCAGCGACATCCTGGAGGCTTCCTCCAGCACTAACAACCCATCGCACTCTGTGAGCCCTACAAAAGCCAGGCAAGTCAACCGTTCCAGCATCCCCCTTCACTGCACCTCTCCAGAAGATGAATAGCGAGGCCATACACGGTTCTGTATTTTCTAATGGGCAGAAACAAACTGAATCTTTACAAGCTTTACTAATCATAGATTAATTTTAGAATTACTCGGAAATGAGATTTGTTCTGTAGGTTAATAAATTCTGAAAATAAATCTATTTGGACCACGATAACTTCAATGTCCTTTCCAGTGGACCTCCCCCCCCCGCGATTACTCAGCAGATACTCCTCTCTGCTTCCTTCCCAGCACCAGCTGCTCCCAGAAGGAATTCTCCCGCCCATCTGCCTTCAAGCCTGACACAGCCAAATACAACTGTAAGTAATGTTTAAACTCCAAATCCAATCACTGATTTGCTTCCTTAGCAAAAAAAAAACCAAAAAACAAACAAAAAAAACCACCACAAAACCAACAACACAAAAAAGCATACGCTTGTTTCTAACACCCGGCCCACTGGAAAAGGCCTTATGTAGAAAAGGAAACTGCCCATATGGAAACAACAGTATCTTTCCCAAAGAAAACTACGGCAACAAGAATTCTAGGCATACACAAAAACAAGTACCTGGGACCATCACCTAATCTACAGGACCTGAAATGATTTTAAAGTGGTGTTGCTGAAATCTTGTTCCACAGAGCTCCTCGCTAATATAAGATGAAGCTACTAGAATGAATTCTAATTTGACATGAAGGAAAACCTGGCAGAACCTGGCCTTAGTTTCCAGCAGCCTCATGTCCTCAGCCACCCATTCACCACAAAACTAAAACAAACTCCTTCTGCGCTAGACAGGAGCCTTTGGCATCAACAAGCCGACTTCTGAACAAGCATTTTTTTTCCATTTACATGTAATTACATACTAGCCTCTGAACAGCTAGAAGCTCCATGTTCTTTTTTTATATCGCTTGTTTCTCATGAATACACATAGAGCACAAACCCAAACCACATTAATGATAACCTTGTTAAATATAAACTAGTACGCAATTATCCAAACTGCTAACACAAACAAAAAAGCCAGGAAACTCTGATTGTTATGTTCACAATGGTTTCTGAAAACTAAATAAAAACAACAACATGAGGCAGCCAGTCTTGCCTGATACTGTAATAGAAAATGGTTTCACGTTACAACATAACTTACGCGTCTCAGCACAGAGGACTAGTCTGTCAAACGGCGCATCAAACTCAATTTCAAGCCTGCTGCAAGGCGAGCGGAAGGGTGGGAGGAGAGACAGCACATGCACACACGAACTACAAAAAAAAAAAGAAACAACCAACAAATCTCTGATCTTCCTCTCTGCTCCTCCGCATCCTCCTTCAGGTGAGCTGATGCCTGTCTGCGGGCAGTTGCTGCGATTCCCACCTCGCCATGCCCAGAAGGGCAGGCTGTGTGCTGGGCGTTTGGCTCCTTCGAGAGGAAGGGAGCAGCAGAAGGTCTGCTCCAAACCTCCGTCCCTGGGCTGGTGCCAGCCCTGTGCGTGCCTGCAATTTATCTTCTGCTCTTAGCGAAGAGCGAACCCAGCAATCAGAGCCCCTACCACGTCTTTCCATTGAGATGGAGAAGGAGGAAACCCTCCATACAACCTCCGTGGTCTGCAGCTGTCCGTTCCTGATGTTTAGAAATGTAGAGCTTTTTCCAGAACAGAAACAAATCTGTTGAAGGCAGGCCAAAGCCTGCCCCGGGTTGCATGTGTGCAGCGCGACGCCAGTCAGCAAAGCCAGGGGCAGAACCCAGAGCTCTCCTGCACCAGCACCAGCCGTAAGCAAGTGCTACGATGGAGAGCCGCACGCTTGTCGGTGGACTTATGCTAGGTCCCCGCCACAGCTGAATCTAGCTCTCAAGACAAGACAGCATGAGAAAACCAGCACTTCCCTTACATCTTCCACCACAAGAAAACACACGGCACAAAGAAGGGCCGTTACAGGACTGCAGATGCACCCTGACAAGGTTTTTTGAGGTGATTTCCCTTGCCGCGGACTTGGGCTATCCATTCAGCCCGTTTGCACACTAGCAGCACAGCCGAACTTGCACAATGCTGGATTTTTAGATTCTTAACAAAAACAGTAATTACCTTTCCCTCTTAAACTCCACACTGTTCTCATGTAACAAAAAAACCCCCATCAGCTGTGGAAGGAAAAATTCAGAGTGGCAAACAGGGGCAAGGGGAAACAATGATGGGCAGATGGAAGAAGTGATACGGGTGAGATTTGAGCATCCTTCCCAGAACTGAGAGCAGGATCAAAGAGTGCAAGCAAGGAAAACCAAGGAAGATCCTTGGGAATCCAGAAAGATGACATAGGAATCCTGCATGAATAATAAACTCAATAACTGGAAAGCCAAGTCTATTGAACACTAAGAGGGTACTGCCAAGCACGTTATCATCAACAAGTAAAAAGCTGAAGAGTAGAAAAGCAATTCCCAAATCATGGTCTGTGGGTTTAACTCACAAGGTCATGGACAGCAGCGTGCAGAACCATGTCACAGAGGTAAACGCACAAGTGTGTGTGTGTCGTGTAGCTGTGCCGGTGATCCACGGCGCAATTACAGAGCTGTCACTGCAGGAAATGTTTTGAGAGACACATGACTGGGAGAAGATGGGTGGTAACCCACCAGCAGGCATTTTACCTGTGAAGGTGGGGCTCCCTAGCACAGCACCTGAAAAGGGGCTCAAAAAAAGCCACCAATACAATCCAGATGGGAGAAAAGAAAACAACCGACGGCAGGGCACGCAGCTAAGACAACTTTCTCCTGGAATACCTCCAATTTCTCCAAGCTGGTTGGTTTTGAAGGGTATTTTTCAACGGCAATCTATGCTCAATTACCCTTATAAACCCTTGCAATAACATGTGACTCAAAGTCTACCTATTTGTCCAAGGGAGAAACAAGAAGGGAGTGTGGCAAATGGGGAATGTGGGAGTGGCGACCGATGTGGGCTCGGGGAGCGCAGTCATTTCCTCCGGCTTCTTCCCTGGCTCTTCCCCCCCACCCCCCCCCAGCCTTTGATAGCCGTATATGTTGTTGAAGAGGTGAAGGAATACAATTTTGTACCCGTGGAGCAATTAATCCGTATGCATTTGCACATTTTTACATGATTGCACCTTCTTAGCCGAAAGTCTGAGCTTTTCAAGCAGGTGAGCTTACTGGTTTGCGATGAGCCTGTTAAAAGGCAAAAGAGTACCCGGCGGCAACGAACAACCCAGAGGAGCACGAAGTGCTGGTAGATAAAGAGCTCATTTAGGGAGGTAGCGAGACGTTGCTTGCACCATACGCACAGACCGTAATCCGTGGGCATCGATGGAAAGATTCCCTTCCCCTTTGTGGGCTCCAGAGG
>VYZM01018850.1:1023900-1041307 GCA_013398915.1 Dromas ardeola | reverse complement strand
TAAGGAGGCTGCAGTGTGGGCTGCTGCCCCGGTGGGGCTGGCGGGGACCCTGGGCTTCGCGTCTGCGCTTGGCCTCTCGGGAGGCCACTTGAGGCTGGAGCTGGCGGGTTGCGGCTTGGGAGCCGCGGGCGGGGCGGGCAGGGCCAGGCTCCAGCCGGCCGCGGGGGCCGCAGCCGCGATGTTTTGTGCCCCGCTGCAGCCAGGGGCCGGCGGGGCGGACTACGCGTCCCGGCAGGCCGCCTGCTTCGGCGGGGCTGGTTCCCCCGCCGGAAGCGGTTTCCCTTGGCGCGGGGCAGGCTGGGATGGGCGGTGGGTACCATTTTGCCCTGGTGCGGGCGGCGGCCGGCGGGGCGCTACCGGGCCTGCGCCATTTTGATGTCTCGCAGGCCCGGCCCGCGGCGGGGAGGCCGTGAAGGGTACCTTAGGGGGCTGGTGAAGGAATGCTGCTCGCCAGTGGCGCCAGCTGGGGTTGGGGGCAGCCCCTCGCCAGGGCGAGGCGGCCTTTCACTTCTCAGTCCCTTGTCTTTTGAATTAGTACCTCAAATGCTGCCTGATGCTGAGGGATGAAGTCGGCCAAAGCATCACGATGAGGGGTTTCAGGGAGAGGTTAGGGCTGCTTCAATAAAGCAGAGTTGCCTTGTTCGTTTGGTGTAGGGTTGGTGCGCAGATTTGTGTCGCCTGTATGCGTTTCATAGGGCTCAGCCATCGGCATCATGGAATTGTCCTACAACGGACGAATTTTAAAAATATAGTTACTGTAAAATCCACATATCGTGCCAAGAAAAAAAACCACCACAATCTGTGTATGCGTTTTTAATGTGAATCACGAGGTTACTTTAACGTTTTAACTATTGATGTGTTTTTTGTTTTTTTTGTTTTTTTTGCTAGGCAATGAGACAGCAGAATAAAGGGAGACTTATTAAAAAATATATATAAGCCAGTCCCCCCCCCCCAAAAAGCATCCTGTGGTCTTTTTTCCCCCCCTTGCGATGTTAAAGTCATTGAGCCGCAGTACTTCTGGAAGAACGGGCTATACAATAACAAAATACAGTTAAGATTCTAGGCTCTTATCTGCAAGCAAAGATAAGGAGATAGTTGCATTTATGTAGGAAGTTGTCGGGTGCATTCATTCCGTGTTGAATTAGCTTGTCTAAGGATAGCCTGAGTCACATGTTAGATAACTGAACAGTAAAATTTTTTAATCTTTACAATCCGTTAGTAACCCTTGGTTGAGTGTAATAAGCAAGCTTAATTTGAGATTTTCCATAGCTTAAATTGTTTTTGTGATCTGAAACAAAACAAGTTTAATAAGTTACCTGTAATGGATTGCTACGTTTATTTGATCTACATAGTGCAGAGTGAGAAACATTATTGTTGGAATGTGTGTTTTTAAACTATTGTATATGACAAAACAAATACCTTGTCATGTGTTTGTCTGGTTGAGTTAGTAGATTTAAATACTTATGTGATTAAAACTGAATTCTCTAAATCAATTTAAATTAGTGCTTTTACTTAAAGGACTGAAACTTTGAGATCATGAATTTTCATTCAAAATCCTTTGGACTGAAGTTTAATAGTGGGTACATGCAGTTATTTCTGCCATGCTTTTAATATGGTATTTCAAGTGGATTTAACTCATAACTCCTTTGTTACTTAAAACTGGCTGCATTTCTTGCTGCTTTCTAAAAGGCCTCCTGCAAACTTAAGACTTACGTACTTAACATATTATTGCTTCTCAGACTTGAGAAATTGTTGATGATTACTGTCTTATAATGTGTGTGATTCAGTAGCCTGGTAATAAGAATCTGCTGATTTCAAGTGTTAAGTTTGTTTACTGTTTGTTTTTAGGTATGATGGAGAGGAAGTTTTCAGCGGTGTCCAATACATTGTACAGAAACATTAAGGTAATGGCTCTAGATTTCTTAATTTTATTGCTTGAGAAATAGCACAACATTTCTATTGTTGATCAAGATAATAAATGCTTCCGTTTCTTACTTAGTTTCTATATTTTTGTCTGTGAAAAGTATGGAATATGTTAAGTGCCAGAGGGTTATCATCTTTGTGTGGCTACTGAGTGGAACAAAAAGGAAAACCAGTTATAGTATACTGCATTTTCGTAGTTGCCATCAAACTGATGAGTAATTATTTTATGCTCTTCACTGAGTTAAGGTCAGCCCTTAGGTCAATTGTTCTCACTTTCATTTCTTTTGCTGTGGCATTTAAATAAGCATGAAGACCCACATGATAAATCACTTAGTTAACTTGTGCTAAATTATACTGATGTTAGAGATGGTGCGAGTTAGCTGTCTGGTCTTGGTGTGTGTTGGAGTTAATGTGAATCTACATACGTGACCATATTTGAATGTAGTGGGGATAATGATCCTGCAAACTATGGACAGATGGTAGTATTGTGTTATGAATAAATGCATGGCCACTCATACATTTTTTGAAATAAAAGCTTGAATGTCTTCGTTCTTCAGACATTGTAATGGTTGCAAAAGGGTCCAAATCCAGTTCAGGGTATTTTTTTTCTAGTGCATACAAAATTTCAGTTTGTCAGGTATTGAAGACTATTCTAGACCAATACTGAATTGTTGTATGAAAAAGTGAATTTTTAGTGCTTGGTGATTATGTTTCTGACCCAGTAACATGAGAGATGATGCTAGACCACAGCAAGAGATATTTTCTACTTTAAAACACCATTTTTCTTTAATTTCAATTTTAGCCCTTCATGGAAGTAGAAGTAGAAGACAACTTGGTACACCCAAGTGGATTTTCTTGAGAGCTATGTACGTTTTGAATGATCAGTGGGGATAAATTAATATGATAAATGGATAGCAAAATATACGTATGATCAAATTAGTGGGTGTGTTATTAGCTTTAAAATTGAGGTATCATTGTATTTCAGGCATGTTTGACATGGTCTAGAACTATGGGGAGTTGGCGAATATTTTATTTGGGTCGCTGTTGGAGGAGTTGTTAAAATATGCTTATCTGAAGTATTTGTACTAAATCTGACAAAGATTACTTCAAGATGGCTTTTAATTGTGAATTTGCACTTTATTGGTAGATCGGTATAAGAAAGCGTTTAGGCGAAGAAGGGGGACATCTGAGATTCGTTAATATAAGCAGGCAAAAGTGGTTCAAATTTTAATAAAAATGTGTATTCATCCTTTAAAAAGTATCGTTAATATTCTCACCTTTTGGAAATGCTAAGAAATAACTTCAGGATCTGTATTCAATTCAAATTGACTCAAATGCTTACAACCAGTGGTTGGGAGGAAGGGGGATCCACAAGAGTAAAACTTGGTTGTTCCTAATGGGTTGCACTATGTTATGCATGAACATGTAATTGATTATTTTTTTACTCAAATTTCTAGAATGGCATGAACAGTTTCTAATAATGGGAATGTCAGGTGTCCTGATGAAAGATTTCCTGGCAACTGTAGTACAACAGATGGAGGTAATATTTATCGATTAAGCAGTTGAAAATTTTTGTTAATTGTAATGTATTCCCTTTTCAGTACATCTGCATATGAAAGACATAAAGCTTTTTTTTGAATATGTGAATGTATGAATTGTGTTACAGTTCTTGTCACTGATATTTAAGTGGTAAATCATGATGAAACTGCCAAACCTGATATGTTGATGAGAAACTTCATACGGATCTGGCTACTGAGATGAAACCACTTAAATAATTCTTTCAAAGTCACTTAGATTAAGTCATTGTCCCAGTTAGTGTTACTTTTATTGCTGTCCCCGTCTGCAAGCTAGATGCCACCATGTTCCAGGTTGTGAAAAAGGATGTTGGTGCATTATTTAAACTCACCTCGGGTATATGTTGACATGGATATGTGCTGTTGCAACAGATAGCATCTTTTAAAGAGCAGAGAGAGGGAAGCGTTAGGCCTCTATAACTTGAGGTATCCTGTCTTACCATGGGTGAAGTCCCTTGGTAAGGAAGTGTTGCTGGTGTTTGAAAGCTAGTGATGTTTGTGCTTTGACCCTCTTAGGATTGTTAACTTAGGGCTCACTCAGATGTTAGCATTTAAGAAAAGTAATGTTAATGATTAAAGATGGAATTGGGTGGTGAATTGCAATGAATTCTAATTATATTCAAGCTGTTTCAGCTCCAGAGCTAAACTAATTCAGAAGAGCTAGTATAAGATTATACTTGCATTGATGTGTTAGTGTGCTTGTGAACACTTACTGTGCATCAAGAGTATTCCATTCCTTATTAAAGAAAGGTACCTTTAAATACCTTGCTAACTGCCAGCAGTTTCTTTTGAAGAACAGGCTTTGTCCCAGTATGTGAAGCTCAAATGTGTGAGTGAAACTTCCTGTGCAGCAGGGCTACCTATAAAATGCTATATTGTTTATACAGGCAATATTGCAATTAGGATATGGAGTGATCTAGAGAAGTTGGAAGTAGCACACTTTGTTAGTGTAACTAATCAGTGGATTTTATGTCTTTGCAGAGATGCTTGAAGGCTGCTTCTCAATTGAAGGTATGAATTTCAATAAATGTTATGATTAATTTAAAAGTTTGATGTGGGGGTAATGCTTAAAACCAGTGGTGTGTCTGATCAGTGAAGAACCTATCCCAAACCCAATTGATAGCTTGATGAAAAACACATGTGAATCTAAATTCTGAGTTTAGACTACGGCAACACCAGAAAGGATGAAGTGTTTGAAGATGATAGGCTGTACATACCTTGAAACTCAGCAAAACTGGTTTAAATATTGATAATTTTTAAATGAGTGCTTTAAAAATGCATTATTGACAACACCATTTATAAGCAGGAGGTGACATGTAAACTGTTGTATTACAAATGGTGTATTTGAAGTGGAGTGGAGTTTGCCTGTATCTGCATTATGGAAAACAGGGTGAAACAATAAATGATCTATCTTGGTCTTATTTAGAGCTTTCAGCTCTAGTTCAGAGGTAGTCTCAATTTTTCTGGCAAGCAGGAGAGTTGTAGGTAGAAGAATGTGGTCTGGATGGAGTTTTTTATTTAATGCTTGCTTGTTGGTGGATTTTAGCTTCTGGAGTTTTTAATGTTTTGATAGAAGCTGAGAACCAGGTATTAGCTAATTTTCAGAAGTGAACTTTTTAAATCTGATAGGAGAGGGGGAATTACACTTGATTGGTTAGTTGCCTGTCATAGTTCATAGCCAAGTTGAGCAATAGCTGGGCAAGAGAAGTGAAATAAATCTTTGTGGCATGACTACACTTGTAAGTTAAGTTTCACAGAACTTGTGGAGTACTGATACTTATCCAACACATGTTTAATAATGTAGTTTGGTCTGTATGAGAGACTAAACAGATGGCAAGTTATATTTTGAGTGATGAAAAAAACTTTCTGAATTAATAAGTATGTCTTTTTTTTTTTGGACAGGAAAATGGTCAAAAATGTAGGAACAAATGCTTTCAGCTTATTCAGGTATGTAATTGAAAAGCTTCTAAACATTTTCTCATTTTAAGTCTTAAAGTGCTTACAGTTCAGGAATTTTTTGTATTATGACAGTTGTTGATATATTTAATACAGTAGTTGATCAATATATATATGGTAAGTTGGTATAGTAATGAATTCTGTACATAATCAGAATTTAAGAACATTTGTTCCCCAAGGCATAGTGCTGATAGCTGTGCCTAACCTTGGTTAGCTTTCAGAACTACACGCAAAGTTTTAAGTAAGTGTACATTATTATTGAAATATGTCAAAGGACTAGAGAGTGTTTAATTTTTGTATTGCGATCAGAAACCCTATAGAAAAATAGTACATTTCATATTAAATTTGCGTTTTCTGTATTGCTTTTGTCTCATCTGTGATGATCCTATCCCGAACCTGAATTCCTTGCTGAAAAATCTAATACGGATCCGGAATCTGAGATGAGACCTAAAGATTTGATTTACACTTTCTGAAAAGTATTAAAATGTCTGTAGGGTTTCAGGGTTTGGTTTTTTTACAGAAATGGTAACACCTTAATGTATACAAAGTGTTGTGTGCTTGCTCGGAAATGAAAATTTCTCCCCTAAATGAACTGTTTTACTTAGACCTTGTTCTCTTTTTCCAGTGATGAGTTGGAACACTTTGTCAGTGCTGCCTGACAAATGTGGATGATCTGTAACTGGAAGAAGTGTAACACCTGAAGAGTTTTTGTGGCTTGGAGTGGGATGCCATGTTTTTAAAAGCCTGCTGAAACAGCTGCTGCAATTTTGGTTAGACTGTCTCTGCATATTTGAAATAGCACTTTTCCAAAAACATTGAGCTGCCCTCTCTGGGAAGGATAGCAGCAATATTAGGGAAATGAATGTTGATCTTCAATACATGGAAACATCACTGAGAGTATTTGCCCTTTTAAAATATCATAAGGGTATACAGACTTGCTGATACTGAAGACTTGTAATAACTTAAAACAATGGAACTCACAGATAAAGACAGGGAGAAAGCAGAATCGGTACACAAATTCAAACCAGTAAGTCTGCTTTTTGAGGGTGGTGTCATCCAGGAGATAGGAGGAAGTAGATGAGGTGATGGTGGTATGGAAGCATAAACATGAAATCCTTCTAAGAAGGGAATTAAGGTGTCATGAGGAAAGCTGTGGTTACACAAAAGGCAAGGTCTAAAGCTTGCATTGCTGTCCGTACCTAGTGAGGGAGAACGGAACTGGGGTTTCGTGGACTGCCACTCCAGCACGAAAGGACCACAACAGTGGAACTGCCCTTTTAGGAACACGCTGACAATGTTACCTGCTTGCTGGGTGAGGAAGAGAGGTCAGCAGTGGGAGAAGGGAGTACCCATATTGGAACTTCTGCTTTGAGCAGTCACTTCAAAACTAACCATGCTGTATCACAGTAACGGCATATTTGCTGCGTTCAGCAAATTGGCAGTCTTCCACGGAGAAGTTGACGGGTCATAAATTGGTCACCAAGTAAATTGGATTTTAAAGACAAATCTTTATGTACATAAGATGCAATCTGCCTTAAAGCGTGACTCTCAAACCTAATTGTTAGGAATGCTTTCTAAAGGAAGAAACATGAGAACATAGAAATTGATAGAGCTAGTTACTGACTCATTTCAAAATGCACCAAAATACTGAAAAACTACCCTATAGTCAGCCAAAAATGACAGCATTAGATGCCAGAAGTGCTCTTCCTTTAGAGAGTTGGAGGAATTCCTATAGCTCATGGAATTTGCCTATTTCTAAATGACAAATTCCATAAAAAGCCCAGTTTTCTGTTTAAGCAGAATCATGAAGTGCAAAACACTACCAGTAGCGGTTCCTGAAGCATTGGGAATGTCAAAAATATGTATATATCTGACTACTAAGACGTACACTAAGCATCTGACCCAGTCCAGGAGTGCATTGGCTCACTGAGCATGTCCTGTGCTTTGGTCATTGTTAATAAGCAGTAACCGGCTACTTTGGCTAAAGGCTGCTCCTTTTCAGCAAGCAACTGCGTAAATCAGTCTGTTGAATGTATCAGAATCTGCAGAAATTTACTACAGAGCAGCTTTCCCTTCATTGTTTTCAACAGGATTTATTATTTTTGTTAATAAACATTACTGACAAGGGTAGGTATTTCCATATGTCATGTTCTGTACATGCTCTTTCTTGAATAAAGATGAGGATGTGAAAAACCTGGCTGCTGCTCATCAGGTCTGTAGTCACACCAGGATGTTCCTTGACAGCTTGTACTTTGCAAGAGCTATAAAGGCAACGTGGCCTTGTTGCACTGACTGGCACAGCACGTACTGGCACATCATATTCCACATTGTGCTCGAGTGACTTCTGGACAACATAAACTCTTTTAGTGATTATGTACTTCAGAAGTGGAGAGGGACCAGTCCCCACCCCGTGCGCACTGCAGTTGTGTGAAAAGTCTGGGTGCTGTTGACAGCATCTAGTGAGGCTACTTGGGTGGTAAGTAAAAAAGTTGACAGCCCTGGCTAGGTCGGTCTCTTCTGGAGGAAAAAAGATGTTGAAGACCAGAGAAATGGGTAATGCAGCAGCGATATTTGCTAATTACTTTTGTTAGATATTCTAAAAAGATCTGTATATGACTTGCATTACAGGGTCAGATTATGTTTTAGAGTGTAAAGTGTTTTGTCCTTTGGCCTGACACTAATATGAAATATGGAAGCTTTTAAGGAGATACTGCTATGTCTATATCCAGTAGAACTGGTGAGAATGAGTTGTTTTTGTGATTTCTGGACTCAAATAAAAGAGTGTGCCATAGAATCGTGTTATCTTGCATATTGGGTGGTGGAGGCCTGTCTCCAGGAGCAGTGTTTAATCATGAAAAAGATTAGCCCCTCACTTGACATAGAAAAAGGTAGATGCGGCCACTGATTAGGCATATTGGCTATTGGCTGCAGACCTTTCTGTATGAATGCTCCTGTGCTATAAGGCTGAAGAAGATGGGTAAGCAATGAAAAATGCATATTAGTAGTATGTAATATGGAAAGAATAACACTTGTAATGGCTTTTTTGCTTGGTGGGAGGGGGGCAATGTGTTTGCAAACCACTTGTGGATTTAGTTCTGGTATGTTCGTTGAGTCTGGTAAGATGTTTTATACAAGTGATTGAGATAAGGAGATGTAGTTGTGAAGAGTTATTGTGTGACATGTTTGGAACACATGGCATGAGGTTTCTATGCAAAAGTACTTCATTAAACTTCCATTTACAGACTAGCTTGCTAGATTTAAAGCTTTGATTTAAGATTGTGTAGTAAACAGCATGAAAACACTGCGCTTTTTTTTTTGTGCGTGCTTTAAATAGTCTGGTGAAATCTTGCACTATCTATCAGTAGTGTTCAGCTTGTAAGTGTCGCATGGCTGTTGGGCTGTGGTCCAAGAAATGAATGGTTAGACAAACTTTGTTCTGGAATATTGCCATGTATTGGTCCTAGTAACTGGGCAAAAAATGCAGAGCCTTTTTTTGAGTTAAATGAGAGGTGGGCTTACAAGGAAGAGGAGTAATGCAGCCACAACGAATATACAAGAGTAGCTCTGCATAAATGCTTTGTTACCGTTAATAAGGTTCCTGTTACGGTGGGAGGTTTTGTCTGTTGCTGAGGAACTTGTCTTGCCAGTGGAGGCTGCAGATCTATGTAAACAGAGTTGCAAGTGAGTGAAACTCAGCTAGCAGTGGTTATCTCACCGTGGCACCCCCACTGCTATGAGAGTGCATTTGCTGGTGTGAAGCCTGCTTGAAGTAACAGATCCCAGTGAACAGAAAATTCAGCGTGAGCTGCGCAGGGTACCGGCCTGTGAAGTGCGCTGCCGTGGCTGCGGTTATGCTGTGTGCCAGCTTCAGTGAGGTTGCTGCCTTCTGGGACAGGGAGGCTCTTAATTGTATAAACTTGCCATATAAAGCTCGGGTACGAGATTCACTGATGAAAAACGGGCATAAAAGTTAAATTACAGTTGTGAGAGGGCCTCCTTAAGACAGACAAACATGGACACAGCAGAGCCAGCAAAGTGTTAGACTTTGCCCAAGGAAACGTATTCTCTGTATTGGAGAGTATTTAACCCCGACTTGGGGTCAGTAGTTTTTCTGCATGCCCCCTGCCACAGTTCAGAGGACAGAATGTGAGTTACAGTCTGGAGTATGAATGAATTTAACAGATAAATGGTAATTTCAGGTGAGTGGAGCAGAGATGGAGGCCTTCGTATGCTATGTAAATGTATGTGTCCAATGATTTACATTCTCTGTACTTTCTCTTATAGAACTGGTATTACATGCATTTTTGCTTGCCTGTCCTTGTCTGTTTCTCTTGGAGGATATAAACTGGAAAAGTAGAATTAAAATGATGAGTTCCACTTTCTTTCAAACATATCATGTGGCTTTTTAGTTGATAGTCCAGTTGAGCTATCGGGGCTGTGAAGACAGTATTTCTCTGCCATTGTCTCAAACTTCCTGCAGGCTCCGGAGGACAAAGTCGTGTTTGATGCTCAGAAGAATGGCTGTATTGAGTGGGACAAAGTCTGCCTCGCTCAGTATTCTGTCTGAGGATGACCAGGATAAGGAACAGGAGAAGTATAGAGAGCCTTTCCAGCAGTTTGCTTGGGAATTTCCTGAGGAGATTTTCATTTGTATTTGAATACTACTTGGCGATTGCGACCTATCTCCATTGAAAAAGATGAGAAACATGAATGATATGTGGGCTATAAAAGATACGAAGTAGTGCACATGTTAGTAAGTGCAGGGTGGGGGGCGGAGAAAGGGAGGGGACACTATGACTTAGGAAGGAGCTGAAGTAAAAGCTTTTTTTCTCTTTGAAGCCGATGTCTCTTTCAACTCTCACATTAATGAAAACAGTGGTAAGTGGAGACCAGTTAAGGTCCCAGTGCTAGGACAACTTTACTGTTTGAGGTATGCTGGAGGTGAAAATTTGAAGTATTGATATGTGCTCTTATCTTAGTATCCCTGAGTTACACTTCAGGCTTCTCACCAGACCACTAACCACTGTTTTTCTCCCTGTGATTGGAGTTCTCAGTAAGTAACTGAAGGAACATTGTCCAAACAATAACAGTACTAGTTTTATGGTTGCAAGTGAGGAATGATTAAAATGTGTCCTAAAATAAAGTTAAGTCATTATTTTATATTGGAAAGAAGCTAGAAAGAGATGAATGGACTGAAATAAAACAAATGCTTAGAACTTATTTTGAAACTGTTTAGTTGGTTGAAAAGAAAAAGTTGTATTTTGAAATCATCCTAAAATCACTGCAGAGGAGGAATATACAGCTACTATTAAATCGTTGTACTTCATGTTACCTTGACAAAATAGAAAATAATTTGCCCTAGCCTTAGTTGTTTGGTTGTTTTTCAGTCAGAATGAGGGGTGTTCCAGATACTATGGAGTCCTGAAAGAAACACTTGCGACTTAAACTCTCTAGGTGTGTAAACTCTATCTAGCAGTTAGGTCATTTTTCTGCAGCAGAATATAAAGCAAATTGCTTCAGTCTCTTAGTTCAATTTCTTGCACACCATCAGAAAACTGCAATATTGAAACACAGTGAGTGGCAGTTCTTAATGTCATTTGGCCTTCACAAGTTAAACAGTTCAGAGTATGCTTATTCAATCCCCAGTGTATCTTAGAATAAACATTTTCTGTAAATAGTTGGATTACATAGTTTCTGGTTCTGAAAATTTTATTAAGTTATATATTTGCTATTGCAAACAAAAAAGAGGTTTGGTTTGTGGGAATTAACGCTCCCCCCTCTTCCTGTTTTACAGATTATAAACCACATAAAATAAGTTTAATGGCAGGAACAGGAGTTACCTTCGGAACATCTTAAAATAGTATTTTGTAATAAGAGGTACCACAGTGCTGAGAATGTTCCCCCAAAAAAATTTCATGGGGTGGGAACAGCGTCTGGTTTTTTGAAAACATGTTTTTGAAGAAGTACTCTTACAGTTGCCAGAATTGGCTTGTCTTCATTTATGTGTACTTGAATGTAACAAGTTTTGTTGCTAGTGAAAAGTCGTTCAGCCCAGTTTCTGCTAATTTGAGATACAGGCTAAAGGCTGCTGAAAACCTTTTTCCATGTAAAGGGACCTTTATATGATGACCCTTTATGAGGGTTGACTGCAAGGTGTTCTGCTGTGTGTTTTGCCTTTTTTAATTGCTATGATACGAAGAGTGGAAATAGTATGAATACTTTCTCCTGGGAGTTTCACGTAGTTTATAGTTTTTTGATTAGAAAAGTAAGACTGAACTGAAGTAGCAACGGCTAGATATATTTTCTATGAAAGTGCCAGCCCCATTATGACCCATGCTGGATTTAGGAAGGTCCAAAGCTTTTAGCTTACAAATACGAAGAAGATGGTTTGCCAGGAGACCCACAGATTTGGAGAGAGACCTCACTTGTTCTTTTGAGGATCTGAAATGATCAAGGACTGAAGACGACCAGTGCTGCTGCTTGGTAAGATGGCAGGGGGAGAAACATCCTTTTAGATGTTCTCGCCCTATTTCTGGAGGTATGTTCTTAAAAAAAAAAAACAAACAAACAAAAAAAAACAAACAAAAACAACCCAAAAAACTTAAACCTCTTAGAGTTGTCTGAATGTGGCAGCCTATGGTCCCTATGACTTACCACAGGGAGAGATCCTGTAAGGAAAATGTAGCCTTTGCATATAAGACTAGCAATCAGAGTATCTGGATATTAGACTTTTTAAGTGCAAATCAAATCTTAGAATATTGGAGGAGTAAAAAGCCAAATACTTAGTGAATGAAAGATCTTCCACCAACCAAAAGAATCAAAAAGGAGAAGATGTGGAGAATAAAGATTTTTGTGGCCTAAATCCATGCTACTACGTCTTCTGCAGTGACACCAGCCTAACTTCCTACCCTCGGAAATGAGACTCCCTGTAGCGCTCCCAGCCTCTGGTCTCAGGACAGCAGTTCTGAGGCTGTGGCATACGATGGGTGATGTCATACTTTGGCCCTTTTGATTTCAAATGTTAAGTTCCTCTACCATGGTTACGCAGAGGGTCTTGTGAGCAATATGTCGTTAGCGAGCTGTGTCGTATGGACCGTTATCTTTGTGATGGCTAATGCTAGACTGCACTAACTTTAGAAGGAAAAAGATGCTGAGCGTCTGGTTTGGGTTGAAGAAACTTGACAGTGACCAGAATGGCTGCCTATAATGTCACTGTGTTGTGTCCTCACCTACCTCTAAGAGAAGAAAATGCTATACCAAGAAGAGTTATTCTTTTATTCTGAGGCAGCACTCCTGGAGGTGTTTTGCCTCTTGGTTGCATCTTCTTGTCCCTAGTTTGGGTTTTCTAGTTGTGATTTTTCCACTGAAGTGTGACCAGGAAAATTTAAAGTATTGTTGATTTTTCCATGAGGAAAATGCTTTTAAATTGTCAAAAGGGGTGTGCATATTTGGTCTTTCCTGAAATTATAATTTCTATACATACAGCAGAACATCTATGGAAGCTTGGCCTATCTCCCAGCATGAGCTTTCTTACTCTGGGCCAAGGTTGGAACCTTGGTGTCTGAAACTATTGTGTAGTCCTCGGCTCTGTCCTGATCTCCTAAAGATCCTGTTCCTCCCATTCTGTACTAGTCCCGTGTTGCTTCCTCCAGAAAAGTTACACATTAAACATCCCAGGAACCCAGACAAAAATCCAAAATTGCAAAAGACTACTACATATCCATTCAGTATTAATCCCAAGAAGGGCTATAAAAGCAGTAGTATATGAAATGTCAGTGAAGAAAGAAAGGTCTCTGGGAAATTTTTCTCTGTCTGGGACTCAAGGATATAATAATCAAATTCAAACACCTGTTGAGTTGTAAAAACAAGACCAGTTCCTGTAATTGATGTGATTTGACAGCTGTGATTTGCTCTTCAGAAATCGGGGACAGAGCCTGCAAGTAAGTCACTGATTAACTAAATTGCAAATCTATCAGGAATGATAGCCAGCTGCGCTTCTGGTTGTTTCAGATGTGGAAAGGAAATATTTCCCTCCTCACTTCTGTGTTGTTACTGAGCTCTCTGTACTGAAAAATTCCAGGCAACAAAGTAGGAGTTAGAAAAAGGTGGAAGGTGAGTCGTATTTTAAGTAAAGCTCTTTCCTACTCACAATTAATATAACAGTGATAAAAATCAGCTACTTCTTTGTATAGTATTCTCAGAAGAACCATAACCATTTTTCTTGTTCAGAAAGATCTCAGTTCTGCAGAAATTGGCTCTGTTTAACTTGGTCTTCTCTCCCTGACTATTTCAAAGGCTGGCTAGGAAACAGGCACCTCAGATTAATGAAAAAGGCAGAAATCAACTTCTGTGAAGATGATAGCCTCTCCCATAGCAGCAGCAAAAAGAAGTATCAGCTGAATTGGCATCCAGCCCTGGAAGCAAACATTCTGAGCTTCTGCTATAGCTTCTAATAGAGGTGTGATGAAGAGGCTTTAAAAAATTCCTGGACTGTCTTTATTTCATATACAGTCTAATCCTACCTCTCAAATTTGGTGATTAAGATAAATACAGAAAGGTAACGATGAGATACTTGCGTTCTGTGGGTGGCTGAGACAGTCTCCCCCTTTACTGGGATTTAACCTTAATGTGAACTTTAGGTACTCTTTGCTGGGGAGCATAGACTGATTACTTGCTAAGAAACCTGACTAGCAATTGAGGAGTCAGAAGGGGCCTGAGAGGAAATGCTAATGTATTATCAGCACTATCACCACCAGCCTGAGGGTGGAAGAACCCATCTGTGCTACCTCAGCTGAGCTATAGAAAGCAGGTGAACTGCTAAGCTGGGAACGTCTCATGTTTGTTTTTGGAAGGTATTTGCATCAAACGTGCATAGCTTACAAAAATTTCCACCTTACTACCCCTCATTTCTGGTTCTAATTTTTTTCCATTGTGTTCTTAGACTCGAGGCATTCACAATGCTTTCAGACTAAAGAAAGATTCTTCTGCATGTTGCTTACAGCCTCTTTTGGCCACAGCAGATCTGTATCAATTCGGTTGATCTGAAATTGGTTAACAGTTTTCATAGAATCATAGAACAGTTTGGGTTGGAAGGGATCTTTAAAGGTTATGTAGTCCAACCCCCCTGCAATAAGCAGGGACATCTTCAACTCGACCAGGTTGCTCAGAGCCCTGTCCAACCTAATCTTGAATGTTTCCAGGGATGGGGCATCTACCACCTCTCTGGGCAACCTGTTCCAGTGTGTCACCAGCCTCATTGTAAAAAATTTCTTCCTTATGGCTAGTCTAAATCTTCCCTCTTTTAGTTTAAAGCTATTACCCTTTGTCCTATCACAACAGGCCCTGCTAAAAAGTTTGTCCCCATCTTTCCTGTAGGCCCCTTTTAAGGAGTGAAATGCCCCAGTCAGGTCTTCACGGAGTCTCCTCCAGGCCAAACAACCCCAACTCTCTCAACCTGTCCTCATAGGAGAGGCGCTCCATCCCTCTCATCATTTTTGTGGCCCTCCTCTGGACCTGCTCTAACAGGTTCATATCTTTCCTGTGTTGAGGGCTCCAGAGCTGGACGCAGTACTCCAGGTGGGGTCCCATCAGAGTGGAGTAGACAGGTAAAATCTCCTCCCTTGAAAATTCTTCATGCATCAAATTTACCCATCTTTTAATGGAGGTTTAAAGGGTTTAACAATAAATGTTGGCACTAAATCGCAAGCTTTTACCTTTTAGTAGTATACACGGAAAGATCTCTTGTAGGAATTTTTTTGTATTTTTTCTTGAGAGATACATAAGTTATTGCTGTGGATGTGGCAGTAAAATCTAAAAGCACTTGGAAGGGCATGAAATAATTTAGAAACTCCTGCAGTTAACAGTCATCAGTGATTTTAACTTTTTTTTTTTATGGACATGCTCGGATATCTACATTGATCCTGCTGAAACTGAGAATTGATGTACTGGCAGTAAAAAGGTATATCCTCACACAGTTGCATTGTCTCCTCTTACTGCTCTACATGTGCCTCCAGACATTGCTATCCATTGGTACATAACTCTAGTTGGAGAACTCAAAAGCTACTAGAAGTGTTTTGTTTAATTTGAAAGTGGCATCAATAAACAAGTTCACAGGTTTATCAGACATGTATTTAACTAGTCATAAACTGGTAAAAGATTTTTGCAAAAAATTTGCCCTGATAGACTTAAGCTTTCAAAATGAAACTTCCCTGTAATTGTTCTTACTTGCTGCTACTTTTAAGACGTAAACTTTTAAAAAGAAAAACCAACCCTATAAATTTTTACAGGATCAATGAGACGCTTCTAACTTAATTTTCTGAAGGCAGATTGAAAGCATAATGTTCTTCATACGTCCCCACAGAATAGCAACTTATTTTTTCTAGTGCCCAGTTGCTAGGTAAAATTAAAACTTTGTTTCCCTAAAGAACTAAATTATTCCTTCTAGCAGCATAATGCAGCAGTATTAGTTGTACCATATTAAATAGCACGATTTGGTCGGGTTTGAGAACAGGTTATTTTGCCCACGCTGCCCTGTGCGAAACAACGAAGAGATACCTGGTTACTGTTACACAAGCTGGAAAGGGTAAACTTCACACATGTGCTGAAGCTCTGTGTTAGCCTAAGATCTAATTCTAGTATTTCTTAAGGCCCACATAAAATTATAGAGTAGATCTTCCAAAAGAAGACTATTGAAAAGTAGCAAGCAGAGCCTGAGGTACTGATAGTAATAGTTCCTCATCTTTGTGCTCTAGTCTGCAGTTCGTGCTGTAAATGAGAACTCCCTTAGTGCAGCATATTCCAGGCATCTTTTAGGGGGGGAAAAAAAAAACAACATAAAAAAGTAGTAATTTACAGAAGGTGGTATTTTCTGCTCTTGGGATCTGCAGAAACGTTGCATTTATGGAGTTACTTCTGCCTTGTACCTGGCAAGGACTGTAAAAGGAGGGGGGATGGGGGAGATTATTCTAGTCTTACAAGGACCTTGAAAACATGAGGTTATTTGGGCTCACCCATGCTTGAAAAGATTTTTAGGTTGTTTGGTTACATGTTAAGTAGCTTGGAACACTTATCCTGAAAGCTGCGTATTGCAACTGCGGCATCAGGCACTTTCCCCCTTGAGTAATCTGCAATGTCATTACTAGTCAACTAAATAGCCCTGGGACATGAGCCCAATCATGGACAACTGATCATCCATGCTGTTAAGGGTTAACACAGTCTGACAACTGAAGCCTGCACCAGCTAGCGTTCCCTCACACGTAATACTTGGGCATGGTTTAGAGGTTAAGGTGGATGAGAGCTGAGCGGTGGGAATGCAAACTGTGCTGTCCACTTTTGCCTTATGGCTAGAGAACAGCCCATGATATGTCTCATTTACTGCATGGCTGTGGCCACTGTGTCCATGTTGTGCTGCACTCTCCTAGGAAAGATGCCCAGACCCAGGGGAGAATATTCCGTGACCTAGTGACATGCTGTCTGCCTTTGGAGATGGGCTTAATGCACAAAGTAACTCACTTGGGGTTTAATAGATCCCAAGGGTCCCTCTCCTTTTGTTCCACTCTTCAATTGGCTTTTGTATGTGTGACAAGTACTGGAATCCTGATGGCTTCTTGTCAGGGCAGGGAGATGTTCCGGGACTGCTGTGCAGGGATGTAAGGGCAGGGATGGGTGGGTGTCTGGGCGGAGGAAGATCTAAATAGAGCAGTAAGTTCTGCATTGACACTTTCACTTGTGGCTCTGCTCGGTGAGTGGCAGCTTCAGCACTTGGCCACCTTGCACTGCGCAAGTGGACAGGATAGCACGGCTGTCCTGAGATGACTTTGAGATGTTTGGAATATGGATACTGATGAAGAACGCTCTCTGCCGTTCTCTTGCATCAATCCTTCTCGTAAAGCAGAATGCACTAGGATGTGGAGGAATTTGTTTTCTGTCTGTTTTCTCCAGCCTTTCCATGATAA